>CAMXCT020003413.1:337500-427500 GCA_947184155.2 Cladocopium goreaui | reverse complement strand
CGAACTCTTCAGATAGAGATTCTCGAAACAGAACCAAATAAGCCATGAGCAAACATCTTGGTTGATTGGTTATGATTGGTTATAATAGAGGGTTTATACTGTATACTGCTATACTATCTGGTTTATTGATGTTTATTTGGGATTATGGGTTTACGCATGGGATAGCTAAAAAAACCAACCAGTATAATGGATGGGTATTTTTTCCATGACAGAAATCAGTTTCCAGCCCAGGATTGCTTGGAATTATGCAAAGACTTGGCTGCTGTTCGACATCATCGTTGTGAGTGGCCAGCCTTAGAATTGCAGCAGAAAAAAATCTACCCACAAGAAGTAACAGCCCTCAGACCACCACGTCAGATTGAGCTCTTATCCATTGCTTGAATCTTTGCTGGATTCAGTCCCTGGCACTTTCATTGCCAGGCATTGATTGGATCATTCTGTTTCTTGCAGCTGACAGCGATGCGCAAGGGGTTCACCGCCTCTCCAAAACTGCTGGGAAGCCCAGTTGCATCCAAGTGATGACAGCCATTTTTAGGCCATGGCTGCCTGGGAAATGCTTGAACCAAATGAGCATCGTTTTCTTTTTGAGACGGTGAAATTTAGATAAAAGGGAACTGCATGATATGTTGCGTAGGCAAGATTGCGTAGGCTGAGCTGCAAGCGGCTGACTTCTGCCCGTGCAGTCAGCAAACTTGCGTAGGTGCTCGCGTAGGTGTTTTTTTTAACATGTGCCTCCGCGCAGGCTACCTTCCACACCGTGTAGGCCCACGTACACATTGCGTAGGTACCCTAAGTTAGTGTATAGGACCCAAGCACCCAAAAAAACACGGCTCAAATGGACATTTCCACGGAATAAAGGGGGGTTTCCCAGCGTAGCTGGCAGGTGCGCTTGCTTCGTTTCCTGCGCATGGTGCGTATCCTGCGCCTGGCCAAGATCAGCCGAATGTCAGAGGCAGTGCAGGTGGATTTCCGACCCGACGGAAACGCTGATGTTTCGCCGAAATGGCTATGAGTCAAAAGTCTGGTATCCTAGGTACCCTAAGATAGCTGGGATTTATGGCTGTTTATTCACCCAGTCATATGGCAATAATAGGGTTTGACCCATCCCCAAATGAGAACGAGTGAGTAGAGAGAAAATGCCAAGAACAACGCATGAAGTGATATATCACAGAAAGTTTCCAAAGTCCAAAGTGATAAATGACTTGATATTAGAATAGGTCGAATCTGATTTGTGTTCACATAGAATTCAAATCAGCACAATGATCCATTATCGACCAAGTTGGAGTCTGCGCCAGGAACAGATCCAATCCCAGGCGGCGAATATTCACTACAGCCTGTTCAAGAGCGGCTGGGAATGAGAGAAACTGATGACTTTAGATGCGATGAAAGTTTATGGTTTTGTGTGTCTGAAAAAAATGGAAAAACTTAGTAACCCTCCAACTAATGCCATTTGAATAGGGAACATGATGATAGTCTATTGGCATTGGGGATACACTATTTTCAGATAAACACAGATAACTTCCCTTCATGATGGATGAATCAGATGGTGCACATGGAATACCGGTCCCAAAATCAGGCATTTTCCGGCTACTACTTCTGACTCATCTTCTAGCTTGCTCGTGGTATGGCATTGGACGACTAAGCGGTGAAGAGTGGGGCAGCTTGGCTTCTTCCCGTATTTGAGTCTGAAAATATGTTGGAAACACCTTGATTTTTCATAATGATTCATCCCTATTTTCCTCCATTTTACCACATTTTCCCATACTTTTCCGTATTAAAGTGGCCATCGAAAGTTTCACACCACCAGCTTATCTGAGGCGATCACAGCTGGGTCAAGGAGATCGATTTGACTGGACGGACTTTGGGATACCAGTGACTTGTGCGTCAGGCCTTTGAGATTACAGATCCGACATGATTATTTGAAGGAAGTTTAGAAGTCAAACTTCCCACAATATGGACAGATGGAAAAGCAGGGGTGTGAGCAGTCAGAGAAGAGCAAGAGTCAGAAGAAAGAAGATGCAGGTGCGGGAAAAGGTAGAAAAGTCGCGAAACACTGTTTTTTCCAATGTTTTGGGGCTCCGGATGGTTGTCAAGTACGTAGGCTTGCTAAAGCGGCGGGTGCGGAGCCATCTAGGGAGATGAGAGATGAAAAATTGCACGGCGTTGTGGCGCGAAGCACATTTCGAAGTCAAAATGCTAAAAGCGCCTCATTGCCGGAGTACTTTTGGAAGTTCAGATGTCGAAACAGTGCCGCCGGCTGTGGCGCGAAGCGCATTTGGAAGTCAAAATGTTAAAAGCACCAGATGTTCTAAAAGTTTTTGGATGTTCAGATGTTCAAAAGCACATTTCGAAGTAAAAGGTGTTAAAAACTGGCGTTCTAGGAGCATTTTTGGAAGTTAAGATGTTGAAAAAGCGCAGGGCGTGTTGGCGCGAAGCACATTTCCAAGTAAACAAAACACGACATGCTCGGACCGCGTTTAGAGGTTCAGATGCGGAATAAATGCATGCCGTTGTGGCGCGAAGCACATTTCGAAGTCAAAACGGTAAAATCACCACATGTCCGGACCGCTTTTGGAGTTCAACCGCGCCACGCTACACAACGACGACGGCGACGACGACGACAACAACAATAACTGCCGCTACTGCTACTACTACTACGACGACGATCACCACCACCACCACCACAACAACAACCACAACAACCACAACAATCACAACACCACACTGCCACTACTACCACTACTACCACTACTACCACTACTACCACTACTACCACTACTACCACTACTACCACTACTACGACTACTACCACTACTACCACTACTACCACTACTACCACTATTACCAGTACTACCAGTACTACCACTACTACCACTACTACCACTACTACCACTACTACCACTACTACCACTATTACCACTACTACCACTACTACCACTACCACTACTACCACTACTACCACTACTACCACTACTACCACTACTACCACTACTACCACTACTACGACTACTACCACTACCACACTGCTACTGCTACTACCGCTGCTGCTGCTGCTCCTACTACTACTGCTGCAGCTGCTGCTACTACTGCTACAACGACAACAACAACAGCTACAGCTACAGCAACAGCAACAACAACTACAGCAACAACTGCAGCAACAACTACAGCAACTACAGCAGCGACAACAACGACAACGACAACAACAACATCATCATCAACAACAACAACAAAAACAACCACAACCACAACCACAACCACAACCACAACCAACAACAACAACAACAACAACAACAAGTACAACAACAAGTACAACAACAAGAACAACAACAATTACAACAACAACAATTACAACAACAATTGCAACAACAATTACAACAACAATTACAACAACAATTACAACAACAATTACAACAACAACTACAGCAACAACAACAACAAGTACAACAACAAGTACAACAACAAGTACAACAACAAGTACAACAACAAGTACAACAACAATTACAACAACAATTACAACAACAATTACAACAACAACAACAATTACAACAACAATCACAACAACAATCACAACAACAATTACAACAACAATTACAACAACAATTTCAACAACAATTTCAACAACAAATACAACAACAATTACAACAATTACAACAACAATTGCAACAACAATTGCAACAACAGTTACAACAACAATTACAACAATAATTACAACAACAATTACAACAACAATTACAACAACAATTACAACAACAATTGCAACAACAATTACCACAACAATTACAACAACAATTACAACAACAATTACAACAACAACTACAGCAACAACAACAACAACAACAACAAGTACAACAACAAGTACAACAACAAGTACAACAACAAGTACAACAACAATTACAACAACAATTACAACAACAATTACAACAACAACAACAGTTACAACAACACCAGTTACAACAACAATCACAACAACAATTACAACAACAATTACAACAACAATTACAACAACAATTACAACAACAATTACAACAATTACAACAACAATTACAACAACAATTACAACAACAATTACAACAACAATTACAACAACAATTACAACAACAATTGCAACAACAATTGCAACAACAATTAAAACAACAATTGCAACAACAATTGCAACAACAATTACAACAACAATTACAACAATAATTACAACAACAATTACAACAACAATTACAACAACAATTACAACAACAATTGCAACAACAATTACAACAACAATTACAACAACAATTACAACAACAATTACAACAACAATTACAACAACAACAACAACAACACCACCAACAACAACAACAACAACAACAACAACACCAACACCAACACCACCACCACCACCACCACCAACAACAACAGCAACAGCAACTGCAACTGCAACTGCAACTGCAACTGCAACTGCAACCACAAATGCGACCACAACTACAACTGCGACGACAACTGCAACTACAATTACAACAGCAATAACGATAACTACCACAACTACAACTAAAGCTACAACTACAAGTACAATTCCTTCAACCGCAGCTACAGCTACAACTACAACTACCACGACACTACACTACACTACACTATTACACTACGCTACACTTTGCTACACTCCACTACATTACAACTACAACTACAACGGGAACTGCAACTGCAACTACAGCTGCAGCTCCACGAAACGACACTACACTACACTCCGCTTCGCTCCACTCCACTTCGCTACACTCCACTTCACCACACTCCACTTCACCACGCTCCACTACCACACTCCACTTCACCACACTCCACTTCACCGCACTCCACTTCACCACACTCCACTTCACCACTTCACCACACTCCGCTTCACCACACTCCACTTCACCACACTCCACTTCACCACACTCCACTTCACCAGACTCCACTACCACTACCACTACCACTACCACTCCACTCCACTCCACTACCACTACCACTACCACTCTACTACCACTACCACTCCTCTTCTACTACTGCTACTACTACTACTGCTGCTGCTGCTACTACGACTACTACTACTACTACTACTACTCTTGTTTTTGCTACTGCTGCTACTACAACTACAACTGCAACTACTACTACAACTGCAACTACAACAACAACTACAGCAGCAACAGCAACAACAACAGCAACAGCAACAGCAACAGCAACAACAACAACAACAGCTACAGCTACAGCTACAACTGCAACAGCAGCAACAACAACCACTACAACAGCAACAACAACAACAACTACTACAGCAACTACAGCAACGACAACGACGACAAGAAAAAGAAGAAGAAGAAGAACAACAACAACAACAACTACAACAACAACTACAGCAACTACAACCACAACTGCAACCACAACTACAAGTACTTTTACAACAGCAATAACTACTACAACTACAACTACAGCTACAACTACAATTCCACTACACTACGCACCACTTCACCGAACTGCACTACCATTACAACTACAACTACAACTACATCAACTACAACTACAATACATATACAGCTGCAGCTGCAACTACAATTACATTGCGCTACACTACACCACACTACATCCAGCAGTTGTGGTTGAGGTGACCGCTGCAACCACCCCAAAAAGCACAACTCCAACCACCTTTCGGTCCATCAGTGGATTCGCGCTGCCATCCATGCATCACAACAACTCACTTCGCCTATAGCGTCCTATCTTTGAAACCTCCGCCGCCGCCGCCGCCTTGTGCGGTACTACTGGTATGGCATTGATACCATGTTGGCACCCCATTCATACACATCATACAATCACACGCACACACACACATACACATATATATATATATATATAGGTATATGCATAAACAGATACATGATCATATATAGATATATGTCTGTTTAGTGTACATTCAATTGTGTCGATACATTGCATGCATAGAAATTAAATTCAAGGCATCTGAATTCAATTTTAATGTATTTGGGTCCGTGATAAGCCCACTGGATAGGGCCCCTACCCACCAGAGCATACCAGAGCCACAACTGCTGCCGTCTACTGCCATATTGGCGCTTGAAGCTGTCAACAAGGATAGGAGAGAATGATGGGCAACGGACGGCATCACCGTCACCATCTCCATGATCACCATCATCATCGTCATCATGTTTTTCAGGTTCATGATTGACCAAATCTAAGCCTCCTTCAACATAAACATCATGTGCAAGTAAGCCTTCATCTTCGTGCTCAGCCATATTAAGGTGGACCAACACCCCAATTATGCCAATACACCCAAAAACCAAAATCCATGTACCAAGCATTTCTATGTATTTCTGTGATCCAAAAATCGATGCACCGGGGGGTATCAGCAAACCAAAAACAATGCACCCAGGGCATCGGCAGACCAAAATCGATGTACCAAACCAGATCTGGTGCATTGATTTTCTGGACTCGAGATTTTCTGGCGCCAGGTGCGTTGATTTTTGGAAGCACTAGCCGCTCGGAAATCGCAAAAAACATCTTAGTGCATTGATTTTATGCTGCTGGCTCAACATGTAATTAATGCACCAAACTGGATTAGGACATTGATTCGTTAGGGGTATCCTCATTTGAAAATCAATGTCCTACCCTCAAAAACCAAGGTTTTCAATGCACCAAATCAAGTTTGGTGCATTGATTTTTATGTTGAGCCAGCAGCATAAAATCAATGCACTAAGATGTTTTTCTGCGATTTCCGAGCAGCTAGTGCTTCCAGAAAATCTCGAAAGTCCAGAAAATCAATGCACCAGATCTGGTTTGGTACATCGATTTTGGTCTGCCGATGCCCTGGGTGCATTGTTTTTGGTCTGCGAACCCCCCAGGTGCATTTATTTTGGTTTGCTGATACCCCCCGGTGCATCGATTTTTGGATCACAGAAATACATAGAAATGCTTGGTACATGGATTTTGGTCCGCTGCAATGCTTGGGCGCATTGACGTGTATATGGGTATAGTTTCTGTAGCTTTAGTCTGATCATGAAGCTGAAGACCGACTTGCTTGTGATGAGCAAGGTGATAACGACGATGATGACTATGAAGAAGACTTAGGTCAATCACATAGGTTATTATGTAAAATGATTTTTATTTCTGACGGTGATGCCACCGGTTGCCCATCATCTCTCTTATCCTTGATGGCAGCTGCAAGTGTCAATATGGTAGTAGACGGTAGTTACTTTGGCTCTGGTGGGTAAGGGGCCTACCTAGTGGGCTTATCACGGACCCAAATACATTAAACATTGATTTAGATACCTTGAATTTAAGTATATTGCTATATTCAATGCCATTCCTCTCTTGGACCCAATGTATATTTGGCAAAAAATACATCCACCGTGCTTGTTGTTCCAAGGTGTCATGAGTCGTGAAATTAGTTGAACCACAATGACGAAGTAGAAGGGTTAAAACAGAAACAAGGGCTCGCTTTTTGGCAGGAAACTTTACATCGTTTATCGCACAAGGAAAGAACACATCACAACACCGGTTGATGTTTCAGATGCTTGTCATTTTATCATTATTTGGGATGATGACCCTCAATGACCAATAGTTACAGGGGTTGAAACCACAAACCAGAACATGATGGAACAGGACACTTGTGACTCTTAGACTCCCTTCTCTCTTATGACGTTTTATGATGAGATACATCCACATGCACTTGACATGTTTCCAAGGTACACTACTTGCTACCACTGGGCCTTCTGCCAGATGGGTGTGGGTGGTATTGCCATCTATCCGACCAACACCTACGAGCGATCCTTTGGCCGCTTTGACGCGCATTGACGAGGATTCAAAAACAGTAGGAAACCGATGCGGCCATCGGCAATAGCTTATGATTATGTCAAGATAGGGGTCAGAATCTTGCCTGCGATTCTTCCCTCATTATGTTCTTGCCTAGAAATTGAAGAAGGACGTGTACGCTTTGTGCAGATAAAATTGCCATAGCCTCAACACTCAACACTCTCAGTAGATTGCAGGGTCCTTTGCATGAAGCTTTAGTCGGATTCGCCCTCAAAAATTTGCGTTGGAAGACACACTATAAATGTCACATTTGCTTAAAGGTCGAACATCTTTGTCTCTTGACTACAAAGACGACAATTGAGTGCAAGACTTGAAGACCCAAGATGACCCAACATGGCCCAGCATGACTCAGCACCCTTGCCCTGTCCCTGAGGCATTTTTGCAGCTTTTGTCGCTCTGATGACGTTCTCCACGCTTGTGAGTAAGATGACTTCGCTGATGTCAAGCTTAAACAAGTTGAAAGATGAGGAGACAGAACAATTTCGATTCTTGCACGCACGAGGTTGGAACTCAACAGCAGTTCAGGAGCACTGTAGGACTTTCTCCCTAGGTCTACGCGTATCACAGTACACCGGAACCTAAGGACTTCTCCGTCGTTATCTCATTTACAACGACATCCCACTACACCTCAGTCAGCGCATTGTCCGCTTCCTCCAACATGGGCATTCTGGCTAGCACTGGAAAAATGCCTTCTTGAAGGGAACAACTGATGACCATACGGATCAATATTGATCAATCTCAGCGTGCTGCAAGTCTCAGTGTAAGCTGGTTTCTTTCCTCGTATTGTGGGGTCATCTCTCCCAGCAGCTGGTTTTTTCAGCGCCAAAGAGTCATTCTCCATCAAGAGGATTTAAAGTTTTCCACAATAATCCACATATTTCGGAGCCGTGGATGAATCAACCAGCAGCTAAGCACGCTTTGTCCAGGTATCGGATTCGCAACGAGGCACTCTCGGCTGGGAGCCATTTGCCCATCCTGGACCTGCTCTCGCAATCACTTCGAGGCTGCGGCTCTTTGCAGCTGTTACCTGCAGCTATCTTTCCATACCTTTGCCTGTGGTTATCCAGATATCCAGTTATCCCTGGTATTCAAATTTATTCAATAGACAAAGCCATGGATTGTTTAGCCATGGACATATCCGGAGGTGAGCTGCAGCTCGAACGCCATCGCAACTGTTTGATTGAGATGCAGTTCATTCAGCAGCTCCCACCTGAGAATCGCTCCCTGGCACTGTCAGTTGGGAAGGCTTCAATGAGGAAAAAGTATGATTGACCATGGCATGTTAAGGTATGCTTCAGACAAATTCAAAGAAGTAGATGCCGGAGAAATGGCCATCCAAATAATTCTTGCAGATGTTGACTATTGCCAGTTTCCAGGTTTCTACAAGAGGTTGCAAAAGTGCGGTAGCTTCTGACTCCTATCGAGCAACTATAGAGGAACTAGAGATTGCGCAGAGAAGGCAAACCAATGGCTTGATTCGGCTTGATTTGGTCGGAAAGTGAAGGCATCGTATGTCACCGATCCGCTCCACACCTCAGAGCCGTCATGAGCGCTAGGGGTGGAAAGCTCGATGCCTTCAGACATCCGCCGCCATTTTTGAATGTTAATGATTTATGGTGATATCAGTATATATCAGTGATGTCCATGATAGAATAACCACTAAGAACCAATAATAACATTTGATAACTATGAACAAGCATTGTTTCTGCATTTTCCATTGCAAAAAGCAGTGGGTCAGATTTTTCAGGACAGACCATTCAAGTGATGCAAAAGCTAGCCGTGAATGCCTTGGGGGACACCGTGGTCGCTCATGATGATGTGCTCTTTGGTGCGGGCGATTCCGCTGAAGCTGCATACTTTGTTCAGAGCGGTCGGCTGCAACCTGGCCATCAGATATTTCAGATGGGGCTTTCTCAAAATGGATCCCCAAGTCACCATGGTTGCTTTAAACCTAAAATGGTCATCCATGACTTGGATGATTTGGGGGTGTACGTGACAAAACGGAACCCCCAGATCCAGTTTTGGGGCTGGGGAGGCCATTTGATGCTGTGCTGAACCATGAGGAACTATCACTGGGGGGAAGAAGACGATAGTGATGGAGGGATACCTGTGAGTCGTTGCTTGGCATACCAGGCGGCCTGGAAGGATCATCGATGTGGATGGTAAACGTTCATAGACTCTTATTGATTAGACACGTAGGTAAAAACTATTGACACTTATTGATTATCCGAACTAGAACACCACCGGTTATTATATTAGCTAAGACCGTATTGATGTTCATACCTATAAGCAATTGGGGATCTACTAGCTATTCTAATACTTCGTATTGAAAAATATCTCGGTTATCATACTTATCATCATGTCATTGTTAACTATCATGCTGCACCAACATCAGCCTTAATCATCATATCTGTTGGAACATCACTTTTAAGTATCTGTTGGAGATGAAGCATCCGCAATAGTTAGGTGATGTGAAAAATAGGATAGTGACCAAACCCTGTAAATGTGACCATCATCATTAAGTATAAAAATTCGATTTGATCATCTAACATCATCTAACTATGAATGACACTTTGAAAGTTATTAAGTACCAACGGTATAGCCATTAAGGTTACATATATTTATATAGCATCAAGTAAACCATGAATTACCGAGGTATAAAAGGTAGTACACAACATGTAAATTACTTCGGTATCTGGTTATTGCTTCTAAGGTTATACAAAATAGTTATACACATATTATTTATAGCACTTTTAAGTAAAGCATGTTTTTCCCGGTATAAGTTAATAGCATGTAAAATACTTGGGGACATGGTTATTGCTGTTCCTCGTACAAGCCTTGCACAATTCATCATTATTATCATAGTTCGATATGATCATGTAATGTATGACGATGAACTAAACCATAGGTATAGCCATTTAGGTGATATTACTGCCCTTAACCATAGCTATCTATAACCATCAATTGCCTACTAGGTATAACCATTAATCATCAATCTATCCCCAGAGGTGCTTTTAACCGCTAATATACCATAATATGATTCCTTATTACACCACAGTTTCTTTAAATAATATAGAGTATAGTATACATAACCCATGAATACACGCAATATGATACTACAATTAATGCACAACAATGTTTACCTAGGTATAACCATCAATATACCATCAACAGCTAAATAAATAAATAGATAACCAAGTGGATAAATATAAATAAATATAAATATAATTGTAAATGTAAATATAAATGTAAATATAAATATAAATGTAAGTATATAAATAAATAAATAAATATATATATATATAAATGCAAATATAAATAAATAGTATATATATATATTTGTGTACGCATATAAAAATGGCATATGAATACGAATGATTTGCTAATGGTATATCAACGGTATTTTTTAAAACACTTTCCCGTTCGAAGCGCTGAGGAAACGTTTGGATCGCCGAAATGGCCTTGTGGACTCCATGGACCCACCTGGGAGATCTCGTCTCAGAGGACGTCAGTCGCCTGGTCGTTCTGCACGTGGAGCAATTCTGCGCCGCGGCACCGGAAAAATGTGTGGAAAGAATGGGATGGCCACCAAGGAAAATTATGAGATTTCACCCGTAAACATAGGGTTGTTTGTAAACCTATAGTAAATCATTGCCACAATGGGGGGGAAATTTGTTGTTTTACCTCTATATTTAGCTAATTTACCCCCTTATCCCCCCCTTTGTATCTGGGGTCTTGGGAGCAATGAGCAATTAGGGAAACAACGGGATTCAACAAACAATGTGGTGTTTACCCAAGGCCATAAGCCTTCCAGAAATCAACCATTTGGGGTCATTTTACATCTCAAGTAGTTCATGGTGGTACACTGGGGGTTTACTGTAATGTGGGTGTAATGGGGAGATACTGCATCAAAGTTTGTGTAGTAACATTGAATATGGTAAGTCTAGACAAAATTACTTTCCAAACTGTTCCAATAGCTTACAATTTGCATTCCGTGGATTTTGCCATTGATTTTGCCTGTGGAATGACTTCTGCCTAGGCAAATGCGTTCGTGAGAGTGGTGAGTGTCAACCTGCAGCTGTGGCCTATGCGAAGGCTGCTGGCACCATGTATTTTGTTTGTATTTCCAGATAATGTGGGAAACCCATTGCCAGAACCTACCATTTGGGGATGGTTTATACCACCCATTTACGGTGATTTTGGGATGGTTTATCATTGGGTTGACCACATTAGTCTTGTCTCTGACAACCCAAGCGACACATACGCTACAATCAGAGGCAGTATCCCCGGCAGGACTACGTGGATGAGCTAAAGAGCAGAAATAGCAACATGAACGACCTCTTCATCTCGCGTCGGGACAAGCAACCGGCCCGCGTGTCCCGACAAGCCTCGAATCTAGGCCCAACCATGGAGCAGTTGTGCTGCAGTTTTTTCTTGGAACTTGGGGTTCCGTGTAGTCATTTGTATTAATGCTCTCCATGCCTCACCACCCCGCCGCTGGAAGTTACACTTAGGATGCACTCGGCAATGGCGGATGGTTCTTTTGGTTGCTGCCGTGGCTTCTGGAGAACTCCGAAGACGAAGACCAATGTACTTCCAATGGATGGCTGAGCGCAACCATTTTCAAGCGGGAAGAGAGGAAGTGCCTGTTAGTATTCCATTAAATACATAACACACTATCCATTACCTATTGATTAAATCTCTGTGTTGTTGGTCTATATCCGCTGTTTGTTTGCCCTGACTGCCTCTTCCAAGCAAACCCATGCACTTTCCAAGGAACAGTGACAGTGAAGGGGCTTCAACAATTTGAATGGCTGACCTGTGGACACTATTCACCAGACATTTTTTCCAACCATGCACAAGCAGTGCAGTTACAATTTACAAACCAAGGCATACATATGGGGATGAATCAACAAAACAGATTATCAAAGTTTTGTGTGTGGTGTGTGTGTAACATCTGAATAGATGTAAAACTTCTCTCTTTTTCTTCCTTCTGTCCTCTCCCTTTCTAATAATAATAACAATGCAGGGGGACAGGGACAGAGCTCTCTGATGCTACTCTGTCCAACGAAGCTATGCATCAGAGAGGGAAGCATCCACTGGCCATGGATGTGTACCTGCAAACAGGTCTAATGGTCTAGGCTGGTTTGCACGTTACAGGACTCAGTTCCTGACGGATCACTATAATGATCCAGTTCTTGTCTAGTGTGATTTCCATGGTGGCTCCGACATGGTGCCATGGAGCCATTTGAGGCAACCCTTTTCAGGGTGAATGATGACTGTCCTGACTTCCGAATTCACACATTTTAATTTGGTAATTCGATTAAGTAAAGCGAAACAGCTGGCCTTACCGTTTTCCAGCCTTTTAGGGTTGTCCCGCTGGTCCGTTGGTCCCAAAATTCCTCGCCGAAATGCCTGTCTATCAGAGTGAAGCCGTTCGGAACAATTAGAAATTTCGTTTTTTTAGCTGCAGCTTTAGTGAGTGAAGTGACATGTGCACTACTACACGACACAGAGATCAGGCAGGTACATGGCCTTAGGTGTGGTCCTTTTTTGCTTTTTGTGGTTGTCTGGTGAGGTCAAACATGTTGTGCACCTAATTCGTTGGAATTTGAACAGCTGTTTATGCCCTTGTGGCTGACCTGACTACCGTCCCGGCAAGGGAACAACGCACGACCTCTAGGTATTTAGGGACTGAGTTCTGATTTTTAAACTAATTGTTTTGGTTTTTCTTGTTTGCCATCAACTAATCCCCCATTTGGTCCCTAATTCCGCGCGTGCCTCTCCGTAATGTGTCGTGGGGTTTAGGTGTGTGCACTGCTTTGGTCAGGTCCGTTTCGCCGTGTAGGTTGGTTTTGGAGGTCCGTCTGTTCCCCTCCCCCCCCCGCGCTGTTTTGGCCTTTTGCCCGTCGTCTGTTTTCGCTTTTTTCTTCCTCTTGCCTTTCAGGGTTGACCCGGCTCTGGCCGGGTGTGTGTGTGTGTCCGTGTGTGTGTGTGTAACATCTGGATAGATGTAAAACTTCTCTCTTTTTCTTCCTTCTGCCCTCTCCCTTTCTAATAATAATAACAATGCAGGGGGACAGGGACAGAGCTCTCTGATGCTACTCTGTCCAACGAAGCTATGCATCAGAGAGGGAAGCATCCACTGGCCATGGATGTGTACCTGCAAACAGGTCTAATGGTCTAGGCTGGTTTGCACGTTACAGGACTCAGTTCCTGACGGATCACTATAATGATCAGTTCTTGTCTAGTGTGTGAATCCATAAATCCCACATTAATTTTTGGAGTGAGAAGCGATTCCATGGGTATAGCACCCCATAGCCATATACATACAGAACAAATATACCATCCAGAACAATTTCCAGCAACATTTTAGTTGAAGTTGGCTTCAGGTTTGCATCAATCGCCGAAGATGCTCCTGGTATTGAACAAAACGGCCTGGCAAAGCCAACGGCCATTGCAGGGGGTGACAGGGTCTTTCTTTTGAATTCCATTTTCAATAATTTTCATATACATGCTCATCATTGTTTTGAGGGATCTCCAAGTTTGGAACCAGTTTGGGCCTTTTTGGATTTCGAAGTCAGCATGCAGTGGTTCGGGGTGTGCAACTTGCCGGCAGCCCTGCTGAAGCAAAAAGTCTCATGACACCCTACTGCACGCTTTGTCGATACCTCTTTGGAATACATTATATAGGCTTCTGGAAAGAGCGTATTCATTGAATTTCGTTGATGGTGAAGGCTTCTCTTGCAATTTTGCATTAGATGATCTCAAGCTGACGTATACAGTTCTAGAACAACCATGAATAACTCATGTGCAATATCATTGCTAGGAACTGGCATGGCATGAGAAGTGACAGGAACAGAATCGCACTTTCTAGAGTTGCCACAGCCACTACGGCATGCCAAACCGTTTCACCAACTAAGAGTGAGCAGTCTTGAGTTAAAAAGAAAATAGGGCCTATAGGGATGCCGTGGGACTTGATGATGCAGAGCCAATAATACAATTTAATTTACAGTAGGGAGGGGAAGGGGAAGGGGAAGGAAGGAAGGGGAAGGGGAAGGAAGGAAGGGGGAAGGGGGGAAGGGGAAGGGGAAGGGGAAGGGGAAGGAAGGGGAAGGAAAAGGGAAGGAAAGGGAAGGAAAAGGAAGGAAAAGGAAGGACAAGGAAGGACAAAAGGAAGGAAAAGGAAGGAAAAGGAAGGACAAAAGGAAGGACAAAAGGAAGGACAAAAGGAAGGACAAAAGGAAGGACAAAAGGAAGGACAAAAGGAAGGACAAGACGAAAGGAAGGAAAAGGAAGGACGAAAGGAAGGACGAAAGGAAGGACAAAAGGAAGGACAAGACGAAAGGAAGGAAAAGGAAGGACGAAAGGAAGGACGAAAGGAAGGACGAAAGGAAGGAAAAGGAAGGACGAAAGGAAGGAAAAGGAAGGACGAAAGGAAGGACGAAAGGAAGGACGAAAGGAAGGAAAAGGAAGGAAACGGGAGGACGAAAGGAAGGAAAAGGAAGGACGAAAGGAAGGAAAAGGAAGGACGAAAGGAAGGAAAAGGAAGGACGAAAGGAAGGACGAAAGGAAGAAGGAAGGACGAAAGGAAGGACGAAAGGAAGAAGGAAGGACGAAAGGAAGGACGAAAGGAAGAAGGAAGGACGAAAGGAAGGACGAAAGGAAGGACGAAAGGAAGGACGAAAGGAAGGACGAAAGGAAGGAAAAGGAAGGAAACGGGAGGAAAAGGAAGGAAAAGGAAGGACGAAAGGAAGGAAAAGGAAGGACGAAAGGAAGGAACAGGAAGGACGAAAGGAAGGAAAAGGAAGGACGAAAGGAAGGACGAAAGGAAGGACGAAAGGAAGGAAGAAAGGAAGGACGAAAGGAAGGACGAAAGGAAGGACGAAAGGAAGGACAAAAGAAAGGAAAAACTAAGGGCACAAATGTTGCCAGAAAAGATGCCAAAGATAATGGCCAAAGATATTGCCACAGAATATCCGGTAGGATATCGGATTGGTTTCAGAAACCACGTCAGAATACAGGCCAGTCAGTTAATATAATATCAGAAAGAAAGTCAGATAGAGTTTCAGCTAAAATGTCCAATGGCAAATCAGAATCTGTTTGCTGTATATACTTTCAAATGGTATGGCAGAAATTTTACCGCGAGAATGTATTAGGCGGGATCACTTGAAGTAAAGTAATTTGGTTGCTAGATTGCATGTGAAAACAGGTATTGTCATTCTGCTTTGGGGGGAGGCGCTGCGCCCTTGTTTTTGTTTTGACCTAATACCTATGCGGGTACATGCATGAGTACTGAGCACATGTATATGCGCCCTTCAAGGCTCAAGAGGTATATAGAGTAACCCTGTGGACACCGCACGGACTGGCAATACGCCGAGAGTAAAAAACGTGTGAGCTGTCTTGGGAAGACGCCTTAGCTGATCTTGAATAGACGCTAAAACATATTTGTGCCTGCGGACCGAAAACCGTTCCCGTAAAACGCACGTTTTTGAATATCGCGATTGTGGGGTGGGGTGGGGTGGGATGGGGTGGGGTGGGGTGGGGGGGCATGTTAACGTTCCTTGTACTTCGTACATGATATATTGCCATGCTGCTAAGATCTCTGGGATTATTTACTACGTTACATGTTGCTACGCTGCTGAGATCTCTGGTATCGTTTACTACGTTACATGTCGCTACGCTGCTGAGATCTCTGGTATCGTTTGCTACGTTACATACATGTTGCTACGCTGCTGAGATCTCTGGTATCGTTTACTACGTTACATACATGTTGCTACGCTGCTGAGATCTCTGGGATCGTTTACTACGTTACATACATGTTGCTACGCTGCTGAGATCTCTGGTATCGTTTACTACGTTACATACATGTTGCTACGCTGCTGAGATCTCTGGGATCGTTTACTACGTTACATACATGTTGCTACGCTGCTGAGATCTCTGAGATCTCTGAGAGCTTGGCAATGGAGATGCATTCACAAGAATGCTGACTGCCAGCTGTTTGCTACGCATGCGTTGCAGCGATGACGCTGAAAAACGAAAAAACGCGCCCCAAGTTTTTCCAGGATTTCCAATCATCAAATTAGCACGGCACTGTGGTAAAATCACCATTTTTTTAAAAACTGTGCGTTTTATGGGAACGGTTTCCGGTCCGGCGGGATATTTGTGTAGCCAATATTTTTTTGATCCTACTGATTTATTTTTTTGATCTGGAACAAATTTTTTCTTGATCCCTCACTCCATTTCATCGGCGGATGCCAACGATATTTGTTTCTACAGTGCGGTGTTGTTGTTGCTTCCGAGCTGTGCATGAAACGAACCTTGGAAGGGATGTCCTTGAACTATCACAGCGCATGCAATCACATCTTCCGATGCACGAAAAGCCAGCAAGTGCGCAACATGCATCTTGTCAGGAGAATTGTTTGCGAAAAACCGAATTCTGATGCAAACACGTTTATAGTTTATGTTGGAGAAGGGAACCCCTGAATTCAGGGTATAGTGGTCAGTCCTTGCTGGGTCTTGGGTCTACGGGTGGACTTTGTTCGAAGCAGTTTGGCTTGCTGCGGGAAGATGTTGCTGGTTGCCACTGCCAGCTTGCTGTCATTGTGTTTTGTGCTTCATGGTTGCAAATTCCACGGGTGAAAACGAGGCTCTGTCTCCTTCTCTTCCCAACTAGCTTCAGAAGGTCTTCGATAGCCACTCAACAAGCCGAATCAATCAAGTACTGTAGCCATTTCATGAAACAACCGATAGAGAGCCATCGACCAACAAAAAATGAACAGCCAACCGATGAATCTATCTACAATTCAACCTATCAATTAATCAGTCAGTCAATCAATCAATCGATCAATCAATCAATCAATCAATCAATTAGTCAATCAATCCATCCATCAATCAATCAACCCATTAATCAATCAATCGTCACCTGATCAATCAGTGTATCATGCACTGACGGCTTCCTGTTGAGCTCTGCCTCGATGTCGGGTACTCCGTTGAACACGGCTCCGCAGGAGACCCTGGAAGCAGGAAGAGAACAGGGACAATGCCGTATCAACGCCGTATCTGCCTGGAGTATGGACCAGATCTTATTGCTCCATGCCGAAAAGGGAGTGGCAAATGGGTTCATCGTCGTTGTTTGGACTGGCGGGCGCGTGGTCAAGGGTCTCGCACTTTCATTCATTGTCCAAATTGTCATTTCGGCTGATGGACTTGATGCGGGCACCCACGGAGACCGAGCAGCATTTGCGTGAGCGCCGTCGCGCTGTGCTCGGATGCTGCAGCTGTTGCTTTGCACAGTTGCTGTGCTCATCAGGTCGGTGGATAGTGACGAAGAGCTGGTGGAGATCATGCCCTTCTGGAGTCCAGTCCGCCCCGGAGTCCCCGGAGAGTCCAAGTGCTCCTCCTTGCAAGCTTTTCGATACCACAAGACCACCTACTACTTCGCCTCAGTGGTGTTCAGCTTGGCCATGACAGGTCTGGGGGTTGTCATCTACTACGCTGCCAAGCTTTGTGCCAAGTGCTGCGCAAGAAAAGAAGTTGCGTCAGACGCTGATAACTCAAGTTCGTCGTCGGACAGCACGAAGTGAAAGTCCCTGTGGATGTGCAGGCCGAGTTGATGGGCGTCAGTGCAACTGCAACTGCTGCGATGTCTATTGCGACACCTGCTGCTGCTGGCGGTCCCCGGACTACGCGAGTCGCTCAGTCTTCTACAAGAGTGGTGGCTATGACGGCTACGACTACCACCGTGGTGGGGACTGCTGCAGGGACTGCATTATTTGCTGCCAGGATTGTTGCGACTCGTGTCGCCGGGAGCCCTGCTGCGCTGGCAGTTGTTTTCTTGGTGATCTTCGTGTTCCTGGTCTTCATTGGGCTTTTCTTTGCTATGGCAGCCTTGGTTGCCTGGATGCAAAAAGTGGCTCAGAAATACCTTGCCTTGAAGGAGCTCCAAGTACTGACAGGGGAGTACATTGTCAAAGACCTGTCAGAGCTGGAAAAGCAGTACAGTAATGGCCAGGATCTGGAACAAGGGAATGTCGGGCCCTCAGCTCATCGAGCTCCGATGTGGGTCCCCATGATGCCACAGGAGGTTCAGATCAACTTGTACCGTGACCTTCAAGCAGTGTATGGAATGGAAAGTCGTTGAACTGTCTCAACTTTCTCAAAGCTTTCACCGCGCCAAAAGGGCGCATCATCCGCCGAAAAATGATACCGGATTGTACTAAGCAAGATCTTGGGGATTATCAGAATCCACCCTATGGGGGTAATCCCTATCAACCACCCAGAATAGAGCAACGACACAGGGTTTTCAACGCTGCCGGGCTATGGGCCAAAACTCATGGAGAATCCCCTGGCGAACGAACCCCATAATAACTCTTGCATGCAGGTTCATCTCCCCAAAATATGATATGATTGGTTTCGAACCATACCCATTTGGGATTAGTTAATCCCCTTGAATGTTGGACAGGAACATGTCTGGTTGGAAAGCAAACTATAAAGGCTATACGTGTTGTTTAGGACGAGTGGGAACCTGCAAAGTGGACCATATGCTCGCCATTGGCTATGGTTGCCACGGTCCTTCGTTTTTGTCTTGACAATCCGTCATAGGATGATTAAAAAGCCAGTCATGGAATGTTGGATTTTGCTGGTGCAAAGCATGAAGAGAATGATTGATTGCGCGAGAAAAATGACAGTGGTAGCGGAGGTAGCATTGCCACGGACCCTGCCCTGTAGGAGCACCAAGCACGCCTGCCGCAAAGCTGTTTGCTGAGCCTGGTATACCTTGCATATGCTTGGCATTACTGTTGAGGAGAGGGTGGAAGAACAAGACTTCACAGACACACTGTTTCTTCTCACTTTGCCCATCCATCACTGCATAAACGCGCACTCACAGAGTTTTTAACATGTGTATGTTCCAGAGTACCACCTCATGCTCCCACCTCCCATCCGCAAACATCGCACGTTACTTCCTTCATTCACTGTGGCATCTCCAGCCTCTCTAGGGTGTCGGTGAACCGACCGGAAGCTAGCAGCAAATTGAGGTGAGATCTCATGCGAAGATGGGCGGGGCAAGAACACCAGACATGCTTCAAAACCTGTGAAGCATCTTTGAGGAGTTGGTAAGGTGTCAACCTACAGATTCGAAACTTACTGTTTGATAGAACAAAGAAAAAGGATGTTTGTTGAGTCGAGTATCAACATCACCTATGGGCATCCTGGAATTTGTCTTGGTTTCGGCGGAGGATCTATGGCTACTGAAGCCGTGTTTGGTGTTGCCAGCCCGCGTGGGTCCCGCCATGCACGCATTGGCACTGGGCAAAGCTGGCAAAGCTGGCAAAGCTGGCAAAACTGGGAAGCCCCAAGCGAAGCGAATTCTGACATGGAAGTTTTTCCATCTCAATGAAGGAGCCTGTTTGTAGCTGGACCCACTGACTTGAAGGATGGCCTGATAGTTCAGAACGGGAACGAACCATTATTTCAATAAAGATTGTTTGATGGTCACTATACCTCCAGGCTCATAACTGCTTGGACCCCATCTTTCCTGCAATGACTAGCAGGACATAGCAGGACACTTTTTTGGGTGAGGGGCAGATAATCGACTGTTGAGACGCGAACAAATGGAATCATTGATCATGGATGTGTTGGACGTCCAATAGTCCAAATGAAGGATACAGGCTTGGAGCAGATGTCAGGATTGTGCCACATCGTGGATAAAGCGAAGCAGATGTCAGGATTGAAGCCAGAAGTGCCCGGTTGCTCCAGTTCGTACATCACCCTCGGCTAACAAAACGGAGACCTCTTGCTGCCAATCGTCAAGAAGCATTCTAGGATTGTGGCACATCTGAGATGGGGGTATTCTATGGGTTTGCCCAATGCTACCAAGGGATACCTTGATACCCCTCAAACTGCGATTTACCATGGTCTACCCCATTTTCAGAGCCTCCTATGCTTCGAAGTGAACACATGGGATATTTAATTAAACGATCCGCCTGGCCTCGTCCTGTCGTCCTGGCCTCTCTTTTCCCTTCTGCCAAATCTGCCTTGCAGGTCAACAGAAAGTCCATGGAGCATCTGAGATAGCAGCGCTCCGCCAGTCAAGATGTTTTCGGTATGCTTTCCTGCGGTTTCGAAAATGCGGAAGCTCTGCCGAAGCCATCGTGCAATGTGGGTAAAACAATGCCATAAACCATCCCCCAGTCACCATTTTAATAGGTGGTATGTTCACCATTCCCAAATGGGGTGGTTTAACCCATCAGGTACCGCTGGGCTGTGGCCACCTTAAGGGAATTGCAGCGTCGCAGCCTCGAAGCCTCGTCCCGGAGTTGGTGGGTTAAAGACTGAAGGGTTTTCTACTACCCTACAGAATTTATTGGGATAACATACTGTTTAACATACTATAACCCCAATATTCGGGATCTTGTCAAGCAGTGTTGGAGGGGATAAGGCTATTTTTCATGGCTAAATTGGTACTTGAGCAATAGCAATTGGTACCGACTATATATAATGGGGATCTATGAATGGGATCTATCCGTGAACTCAGAAGTCATCGGAATTTAAGGCAGACTTGTGCAAATTGATTCAATATATCTTGCACTTGTGAAATACCCAGGTAGCTTTACATCTGAGCTCTGTGGCGAGGGGCTTAGACGAACGTCAAGCTGACGAGCAGTTGGCAAAGCTGAAGGATGTTTGCTTTCTTGCCCAAGGCTCCTAAGAAATGGAACTATGTAGATAACATTGCAGTATATGTATATATATATATACCTATACATACATATTATCATTTCATACCCTGTAGTCAGAACGGAGTCATAATAATATATATATATAATATACACGTATGTATATGTATATACGTAAATAAATGAATATATATATATATACGCATACATATAAATATATGCATATATATATTTGTATACATACATATATATATATATAGATCAGATATATGTACGTATATCTACATACATTACATTACTTTACATTGCATTACATTACATTACATTACAGTACAGCAAAGTACAGTACATTGCAGTACAGTACAGTACAGTACAGGACAGGACAGGACAGTACAGTACAGTACATACAGTACATACAGCACATACAGTACATACAGTACATACAGTACATACAGTACATACATGACAGACATGGCAGACATGACCAGACATGACAGACATGACAGACATGACAGACATGACAGACATGACAGACATGACAAACATGACAGACATGACAGACATGACAGACATGACAGACATGACAGACAGGACAGACAGGACAGACAGGACAGACAGGACAGACAGGACAGGCAGGACAGACAGGACAGACAGGACGGACAGGACGGACAGGACGGACAGGGCAGACAGGGCAGACAGGGCAGACAGGGCAGACAGGGCAGACAGGGCAGACATGGCAGAGACATGGCAGACAGGGCAGACAGGGCAGACAGGGCAGACAGGGCAGACAGGGCAGGGCAGGACGGGATCGGGACGGGACCGGGACGGGACCGGGTTACAGACCGGCGGACCAGACCGGCGGACCAGACCGGCGGGGCAGACCCAGGCAGACCAGGGCAGACCAGACAGGCAGAGCAGACAGGCAGAGCAGACAGGCAGACCAGACAGGCAAGGCAGACAGGCAAGACAGACAGGCAGGGCCAGACAGGCAGGGCAGACAGGCAGGGCAGCCAGGCAGACAGGACAGACAGGACAGACAGGACGGACAGGACGGACAGGCAGGGCAGACAGGCAGGGCAGACAGGCAGGGCAGACAGGCAGGGCAGACAGGCAGGGCCAGACAGACAGGCAGGGCCAGACAGACAGGCAGGGCCAGACAGGCAGGGCCAGACAGCCAGGGCCAGACAGGCAGGGCAGCCAGGCAGCCAGGACAGACAGGACAGACAGGACAGACAGGACAGACAGGACAGACAGGACAGACAGGACAGACAGGACAGACAGCCAGCCAGACAGACATACATACGTGTATACTGTATACCGGTGTACCGGTATACCTATAGCGGTACCTCCAAGATGCCGTGGCTGAGCTGATGCGGCTGGTGGTCTGGCGAGATGAGATGGGCCGGAAGGCCGGGATTTCCTTCAGGGGCGGTGCCGGAGTGCCAGATGTTGGGGGATGACGATGGGGTCATAATGGAATAATGGGGCACAATGGACACAATGGACGCAATGGGCAAATGGACATAATGGCAAGACGATAGGATGACAATGCAATATAATGGGATAAACGATGGGATAATCATTGAATGCAAATGGGACAATCATAAAAACATAGGAATAGTGATGCCAGGATTATCATGCCAACGGGCAAAATCATGGGAAAATCGTGAACGTTATTGGATAATCATGGACATTATGGGATAATCATGATACTTGCACCTATAATGGACATAATGGACATAATGGACATAATAGACATAATGGACTCAATGGACAGAATGGACGCAGTGGACATAAGGGCAAAACAATAGGATGAACATGGGATCATCATGGGATGTGGCTGCTAAACCCCTGTTGGTTGATGAGTAGTTCAGGTGTTATACATTGTTATACTATCCAATATAAGAATATTATTTCAATCCATGAGCTGGGAAATCCTCTTACTGTAAGCAGTTTGAGGGTTGCTACAGTTTCTGAAATTGTTTCCACTGAAGTATTCAGGTTGATACTGTAGTTAATAGACAATTTTTAATCCAATACCAGTAGTACCGCGCAAGGCGGTGGCGGAAGTTTCAAAAATAGGAAACCTATAGGAGAGGTTTGTTGTTGCGAATCACGGATGGCAGAGTGAATCCACTGATGGACCGAAAGGTGGTTGGAGTTGTGTTTTCTGGAGTGGCTGCAATGGTTGCAGTGGTCACCTCACCACAAATGCTGGAGGTAGTGTGGTGTAGTGCAGTTGTAGTTGTAGTTGTAGGTGTAGTTGAAGTTGTAGTGTAGTGGAGTTGTAGTTTTTAAGTTGTAGTTGTAATGTAGTGTAACTAGTGTAGTGTAGTTGCAGTTGCAGTTGTAGTTGTGGTGTGGTGTAATTAGTGTAGTGTATTGTAGTGTACTGTAGTGTTGTGTACTGTGGCGTGGTATAGTGTAGTGTAGTCTAGTGTATTGTAGTGTAAATAAAGTAGTGTAGTTGTAGTTGTAGTGTTGTGTTGTGTAGTGCAATGTAGTGGTAGTTGCAGTTGTAGTGTAATGTAATGTAATTAGTGTACTGTAGTGTTGTGTAATGTAGTGTAGTTGTGGTTGTAGTTGTATCTGTAACTGTAATGTACTGCAGTTTAGTTAGTGTATTGTAGTGTAATGTAGTGTAGCTGTAATTGTACTTGTAATTGTAGTTGTAGCTGTGGTGGTGGTGGTGGTAGTGGTAGTGGTAGTGGTAGTGGTGGTGGTAGTAGTAGTGGTAGTGGTAGTGGTAGTGGTAGTGGTAGTGGTGGTAGTGGTGGTACTGGTGGTACTGGTGGTAGTGGTAGTGGTAGTGGTGGTAGTGGTAGTGGTAGTGGTAGTGGTAGTGGTAGTGGTGGTAGTGGTGGTGGTAGTAGTGGTGGTAGTAGTGGTGGTAGTAGTGGTGGTAGTAGTAGTAGTAGTAGTAGTAATAGTAGTAGTAGTAGTAGTAGTGTGAGTAATGGTGGTGGTGGTGGTGGTAGTAGTGGCAGTAGTGGCAGTAGTGGCAGTAGTGGTAGTAGTGGTAGTAGTGGTAGTAGTGGTAGTAGTGGTAGTAGTGGTAGTAGTGGTAGTAGTGGTAGCAGTGGTAGTAGTGGTAGTAGTGGTAGTAGTGGTAGTAGTGGTAGTAGTGGTAGTAGTGTTAGTAGTGGTAGTAGTGGTAGTAGTAGTAGTAGTAGTAGGAGTAGTAGTAGTAGTAGCAGCTGTTGTAGTAGTTGCTGTAGTAGTAGTTGTAGTGTAATTTGTGTAGGGTAGCCTGATTAGATGTAATTAGTGTAGCGTAGTGCAATTAGTGTTGTGTATGTAGCGTGGTATATTTGTACTTGTAGTTGTAGTAGTAGTAGTAGTAGTAGCAGCTGTTGTAGTAGTTGCTGTAGTAGTAGTTGTAGTGTAATTTGTGTAGGGTAGCCTGATTAGATGTAATTAGGGTAGCGTAGTGCAATTAGTGTTGTGTATGTAGCGTGGTATATTTGTACTTGTAGTAGTAGTAGTAGTTGTAGTAGTAGTAGTAGTAGTGGTAGTAGTAGTAGTAGTAGTAGTAGTGGTCGTAGTAGTAGTAGTAGTCGTAGTCGTAGTCGTAGTCGTAGTCCTAGTCGGAGTCGTAGTCGTAGTCGTAGTCGTAGTCGGAGTCGCAGTCGTAGTCGCAGTCGTAGTCGTAGTCGTAGTCGTAGTCGTAGTCGTAGTCGTAGTAGTAGTAGTAGTAGTAGTAGTAGTAGTAGTAGTAGTAGTAGAAGTGTAGTGTAGTGGTACTTGTAGTTGTAGTTGTTTCTCTATCCATCTGTTTATCTGCAAGCTTGAAAACGAAGCTATTCTGCGACACTTCCTCAGTTTTTGAACTTGGCAGCATCAAAAACGCAGCAATTCAGCGAGACTTCCTCAATTTTGCACTTGACAACGTCAAAAACGAAGCAATTCTGCGAGACTTCCTTCAAAAATCACGAAAGGTAGCGTCAGCTACCTGAGTTCTCCGTGCTTCAGCACAATCATAGGGGGTATTGGGGGGGCCAGCCCGGGCCAAACGTGGAATTCTCGCCGTTATGTATTGGATATCAATTATAAGGGGGGGCCCCCCCCCTCTAAAATGGTCATGGGTTCAATTCCCACGGGTGACGCGGTCACGGGCCCCCACATTAGAGGCGCACTTTTCATGAGGGAGATGTCCCTGTAGTCCAGCATAATTGGTATGCTTCAGCCTCAATAACAGTTGCTGCAAGGGGTCTTAAAAAGGGGTTTTAAATAAACCCCTTCTCGGGCATCATTTCACGCTGCACAAGACACCGTATCATGCAGTCATGCTCTGGATAAAATCATCTTAGACTGCGCAAAAACGTTTTTGGTGTATCATCTTAGGGGCGCAGCATTTTGACACCACTCCTCTCCCACTACACTACCTTTCGTCCGCCTCCGCCTGCTCTCAAGTGGAAAGTTGAGTGCAGAGCTGACACCTGTCTAAACTATTGCGCCTGCCACGAAAAAGTGCTACCGGGTCATACGAAGTGCTGCACCTGTCACGCAAAATCATCTCAGCAAACCTGAAGATCTGATGCTCCAAAATGCAGCCCCTCTCAGGAAATCAGCGCCCGGACCGCCTAACAGCTCTGATGAACATGTCTCTTGTACTGCGCCTGCCACGGAAAATGCATCTTTGCAGATCCTCTTCAAATGTCCCACGCTTGCCATCATTTTTGGAAATGCTACAAAACCCTCACGTTTTGCTCACTTTTGACAAGGTCCACAATCCCTTGCGCCTGCCACGTGAAACGACATCTGAACGTCCAAAAGTGCTCCGAATCCATCGTGTTTTTGACATTTTTACTTTTCAAAATGTGCTTCGCGCCACAACGGCGTGCACTTTTTCGACATCGCAACTTCCAAAAGTGGTCCGAACATGTAGTGTTTTTAGCATTTTGACTTCGAAATGTGTTTCGCGCCACAACGGCGTGCACTTTTTCGACATCTCAACTTCCGAAAGTGCTCCGAGCATGGTGTGCTTTGTATATTTTGACTTGGAAATGTGCTTCGCGCCACAACGGCGTGCACTTTTTCGACATCTCAACTTCCAAGAGTGGTCCGAACATGGTGTTCCGCACATGGCTCCGCACCGGCCGCTTTAGCAAGCCTACTTTTCGACCCTCCGGAGCCACAAATCATTGGAAGAACATAGTGTTTCGCGACTTTCCTACTTTTCCGCACACCTGAATCTTCTTTCTTCTGAGACTTTCTCTTTTTGTGATCTTCTTACTTCTTCTCTTCTCTGACTCTTCCCACCTCTGCTTTTCATCTGTCCATATTGTCGGAAGTTTGACTTCTAAACTTCCTTCGGCTAAGGGGTATCAGACCAATTTCTGGAGTTTTGGAATTTCGTTCCAATTCTACATGTGTGCTGATGAAACCTTTTCCACTTCTCGCAATCAAGCTTGGCAAACTTCATGCACAACAATCGATGCAAGTTCTCCTGGTCAGGTCCTGTGCAACTTCTGCACAAAGCTGCATCAGGTGGCGTGAAATGCAATCAGACACATGTATTTCTTCCTGCAACTTGCAAATCACAGACGCACGTCCAAACTTTAGCTGTTCAAAGCAGGACAAAGAGACCTTTTCTCTCACTTTATTCCTTGCATTGACATTGTGCTGGAACCTAGAAGCGCTGCATTTGTGCCCAAGAAGGGTGGCACAACTTAAGCTGAATGTGGTTCATCTGTCAAAATGAACACGACAAAATCAATCATTTGAGGACTCAATTTGATGTGAACATGCAGGAACATTTCGCCAATCGCCTCTTTCTTTTTTGGTTCACAGTCACCAATTCAGCAACCATCCCTCTGAAAAAACAGCATGCAGATCTTCAGCAACGCAGCATCAATCACAAACATAGGATTGAGGAAGATCCTCAAAGCAGCTGACGCATTCTGGTGAGCATTTCAGATTGTGCCAAGCTAGAGCCTTAGAGACGGAACTGTCCTTGTCCTTGTCCTTGTCCTTGTCCTTGTCCTCCTCCTCCTCCTCCTCCTCCGCCATCGCCATCGCCATCGCCATCATCATCATCATCATCGACAACATCAACATCATCATCATTGCATCATCATTGAATCATCAGCATTAAATCGTCATCCTTGAACATCACCACTAAATCATTATCATGGAATTATCATCATTGAATCGTCATCGTTGATTCATCATCATTGAACCGTCATCGTTGAATCACCAGAACCATCAGCCTTTAATCGTTATCATTGAATCATCATCATTGAACCATCACCATGGCCATCGCCATCACCAGCACCATCACCATCACGAGCATCACCACCAGCATCATCACCACCAGCATCGTGATCATCGTCACCACCAGCATCGTGATCATCATCACCCTCCTCCTTCTCCTTCTGATTTCTCCTCCTCCTCCTCCTTCTCCTACTCCCCATCCCCGCTTTCAGGATGGCTCATCAATTCACATGTTCCCTCTAGCGGCAAGGATCAGATGTAGATGTTTCTTCCAGAGATTTTGACTTGAGCCAGGGCCTATGGCAGATCCAGCTGGTGCAGATGGCAGCATCTACTGCTTTCTCGAGGCCGTGGGCCCCGTGGGGCATTGGATTTTGATGGGTTTTTTACCCTTGCATGTTTGGTTTCTCTAGTCATGGTCATGCGTCCCTTTGGTTCTCTTGGGTGTTTGCAGCTGTTGGACGTGTGCCGATTCAGGAAACGATGATGTGAATGTTTTACTGTTAGCCGCGTTGCATCAAACACAAGGTTTTAAAGAATTTCTTCGTAGCAGTTGGTGGCACAAGCTTCCACCTCTCAAGGCTTGTAGAGTTTGTTGTGCCATGTGGCAAGCCCTCTTTGGAAAGAAGACTCCGGAGAATGAACACAGCATCCAGGTGCGTTTTGCCCCGGGCTGGAATGCTGCCTTCATCGAACAACGTTCCATGCAGATGCCATCGAAGTGGACATCAGACACCGAGGAATGGTTCAACGTGAGCTCGATGGCATGGCATGGCATCATCCGAACCATAGAGGAAACCTTATACTGCGAAGAAACCAAGGCAATCCAAAAAAAAATCAGGCCTGAGATCGACTTGGTGAGGTAAGACTGTTCAGAGAATGGCAAATTTGGCAAGTAATAAAAACACCGTGGAGAGCGTACATTTTAAGATGTCTTAAGTTTTATTATATTGCCATTCATAACGGAATATCTTAACTCAATCAGAAGTGTGTCAAATTCAGAGTGCGCAGATGTGTGCAGCACTGCCGTGCCTCTTGTTCACAGGTGTAGAGGATGCGTCATCATCCTTTCTTTGATTGGCTTGGTCCTAGGCCTGGTGCAGGGTTGCTGTGCAGTGGCATGCGTTCAGCAGAAGAAGCAACAACCTGTCCAACCTGGCCTAGGCTTCATGTGTGGCTTTCTCATGAGCTTCCTCGGATGCTTGGATGGTGATGCTGGAGTGTGCGCAACAGGTCTAACCTTCGCGGTGATTTTTGTTATCTCGCTTGTGAGCTGCTTGCTTGAGTTTAAGCCGCTTCTGAGGAGAGTGGAGCTGCGTGAACAGATGTCACGTACAGGGTTTGCCAGTACACAATTTCTAGTACACAATGATTGTGTGAAATTATGCACATTTGTCGTCATTGAAGAATCAGAATCCTTCAGTTTGGTCACGAAATTGATGAAACGGCAGAGGGTATTGGTTGTACACGTGCTGCCCAAGGTCTGGTTGCTTCCTTTCTGTCGATGAATTGCCTTCTACCTGCCTATGCGCGCTTGGTCTTAGACAAGTTAGAGCCGCAGATGCCGCAGCTGCAGGCAGCGAATCCCAACATGAGGCAGGGATGCTTCAGATTTTCAGCATCACAAAAGTGGTGTTTGGTTCAATGTTTGCCACAATCAAAACATTTAGGACGAATTATTTATCCTTTATCCATTTATTATATAAATCAAACTTATAAGTTATAAGTTACATTAAAAATTATAAGGAATCCCTAGTGAGGATGGGATGACCATAGCCCATTAATCCCAACTCGACCATGGCACATGTGCCGCAATCTCTGCTCGGGTCAGGAGATCATACCCCAAAATGGCTATCTTGATGGAAACATAATGATAAACCATCAATTTTAAGGGTGCTGTTCCCATAATTTTCTGATACCAAAGCCATTCCAGAAGAGTTTGTGTTTTTTGGATCAGCCCAGGTTGGACCTGATGAATATCAACTTGCAAGGCGCAGCTCAGTGGCTTGGCTAGAGCTGTTTGGTAGGTAAGTTTGTCACGTTGTGAGAAACACACCATTGTGGTGTAATGGCGACTTGAAAAAACTTGAACCAACTGCTACTGCGACCTGCGAGGTTTGATCTCCGTGTGAGATTGAAGAGCAGACAGGAGCTGCTTGGCTAAAAGAAATCCAACCATGGCAGCCATGGCATTGCGTTGCTGATGGTTGAAGCATTCCATGACACAAGGGAAAGACCAGCATGGAAAGGGTTGCGTCAAAGCCTTGCTGAAGGTGTGAGGAACAACGAACCAACGAGAAACCGATCTCAGAGCGACTACCAGTCTCCCCCAAGCCTCAGATTGTGGGAGTTGCACCACTCCCACAATCTGTGCCCACATATTGGACCAATCAGGACTTTGCCGGTGACCATGGGTTATCCATGGGTTTATGGCAGAAGGAGAAAAAGGCATACTGGTAGCTATATTAGTTATATCATGTCACATCATGACATAGCCTTGCAAGTTTGCATTCCAGAAACTGAACTTTCCGCGCCCGCACACTCCTTTGTTTGTACATCAGGACCTCCGTGAAGGGCATTTTCGACAACGCTGCGAAGTATCGGCGGAGTCACGAGAGCTCCTGCAGGCAATTGAGAATACCTGCAGAAATTCACCAAATTGAAATTCTCTGGGCCCAAAATCAAGGATTCACCAGAGACATCCAGATACCATCAGATACCCATTTCAAAAATCCCTCCATATGGTATGGTCCAGCTGGAGTCCAGATACCCATTTCAAATGGTCCATTCGAACGGGCTGCTGCAGGCACTCTTGGATGAAACTTTCAAGACTCGCAGCACCAGAGATCGACAAGGGAAAATGCCACGTCGCCTGCGTGTGGTCAAGTGCCAAAGAGTAGAGGACAGCTCGCTGTGGTACTGGTACCTCTCTGGCCTCTCGCTTTGATCATTATTTTACAGCCTCCGGTAGATTCCGCCGGCCTTATGGCAGGGACCTTCCAGCGGCAGGAACGATGCTGGTGCAACCAGGTTGCGTGAGCGAGCAGCGACTGCGGGGCAGGAACTAGGAGCAGGAAATAAGAGATGCAGCAATGAGGGGACGGGACGCAGCAAGTAGGAGTCAAGACCTGTATCGCGCGATGCAGGAAGTACCGCGGAGTAACGCTGTGTCCGATGGCGCAAGTGGGGTCGAGCAACCATGTCGGACGCCGTAGTAAGTATGTGTAGGATGATGCAGCACACGCACATCTACCTCAATGAAGTAAGACGTCAAAAGCAGTACCCTGTCAGCATAAGACGTGCAAATGCAGAAGAAGCAGATATCAAAATTCTTCTCCTGTTTAGTTCACGTAGCAGCACATCGCGGAGGCAAGGGGTTGCGGGGACGTGGCTCTCGAACAGGTTCCGAAGCGTTACGTAGAAAACATCGCAAACATGTGCTCATAGCAGCACACCAGGCGCGGGGGGAGGGGAGAGAGAGGGTAAGGGGGGAAGGGGGAAGGGGGGAGGGGGGGAGGTTGGTTACCATCAGGCGGAGCAAAAATCCGCGCAGAGGAGACTTTGAACCACAGTACCAAGTACATTCATTGACACAACCATCATCACAGCACATCACAGGAAACACGTCCTCATAGGCCGGCGGATTTTGGTACACTCAAACGTTCACATAGAGCAAACGCTGAGTTGGGGCAGCTAGAGGCAAATCTCAGATTCTAATTTGGTTGTACCAGGGTTCTTGATTTATTGTGCACGGATGGTTAGAACTTGCTTAAGAAGTGATGCACGTCAGCGATCCTGCAAAGGATGGATGAACTGGAAGATCTGGAAGGTTGTGATGTCATTCACATTCCGCCAAAGAGTTGTTGTATCGTTTTTCCTCATGGACATCTCGTTAAACGCTTAGACATGAATCGGCTAGAGATACAAGAATGGCGCCAGAGACAAACAATTCGTGCACTATTGCCACCTGTGTACATGCCAAGGCTTAGAAAAGCTGAAGACGAGCTGGCCGAGTTGCACTCCCATTAGCGATCATTATACCGCATCGCAGGACGGTTTTTAGTAGTTTTTTTCTATATCATGACAATCATTAAGCCTCATTAAGCTATACTGGCACCACCACCTATATACATATCTTGCACCGCATCAGTGCCTCGGCGTTGCGTCATTTGTTCTGTGGATCATCCTTTATTGGGACATGAATCCCCATCAAGCCCGAGCGTTTTTCCCATCGACTCCTGGCTCTGTCTGAAAATATCCCAAAAGTTGATGGTGTATCATTTTTCCCATTCGAAAATTGGCATTTTGAGGGTAAACTATGATATTTTTTGATGTTTTTTCTCAGCCATTTTCAGACCGAGCCGCATCTGAGCACTTGGCAGGACGCTCCAGAAGCTCAGGCAGGTGATGTTTGCACAAAGCAGCCACTGGGTGGATTCTCCAATCGCTTGGATCCCAAGCTTAATGAGTTCCTTGGCCAAAATTGGTGACCAAAAAACGGCACCAAAAAAGGGGAGGAACATGTCATGATGTTAGTTAAGCTGGCAGTGTTGGGATGTACTGTAGCTGTTATTGATCCAGATTCAACCGCTTGAATCGGCAATGATAGGTATGATTTGTCCTATTTTATTGTCATTCATGACATACTAATACATCTTCAAACAATATGTTTATCCTCATCATATTTGGATTATGATACAACCATAATATGATAATACTTGTTAACTTATTCCAACATCCACCATCATCTCAAAATCATGTCGCAAGCGTTTCACAACCATGAATGATGATGGTTTTATAATCGTTGTATAGTCATTTCATGGCCCGGTAATCAAACATGGCAATGGAAAGTGCCCCCTGTAGTGCGATCATTTTCCCAGCTACAATTCCCCATTTCCTTTGATATTTCCGAGCCATGTTTGATGACACCAAAGGGTAATTCCATTAATCACCATTATATCATCACCATTATCGACCATCATTAACCACTATAATCCATGATTGACCATTATTATATTAACCATCATTATTGTTAAATTATTATTATCTATTATTATATTAACCATTATCTTGACCATTATTAACCATCATTAACCAGTAAAAATCATTACAGCCATCAGTGTTTTAACATCACCTGCAAGCGACAGGTTTTACCTCATGCACGGTACAAGCCCCGATGGTGCCCTGGGCATCACCGATGGGGGCTTTCGCCTGGATTTGACGGGATCCCATGCGGGGACGATGTTCGGAAACTCGGTTCGAAGTACCTTATGTAATGTTGGTTCCTGATTAGTGTGTGGCCCCCCCCCCCTCCCCTAAACTATATCTGGACTCTCTTTAAAGTAGAAAAGCAAAAAAAATCTTCCCAAAAGAAAAACATATCCTCGATTAAGTAAGGATTTCAATTGGCTACAATTGAAATCTAATTACTATTGTTTTTTTTGCCGATGAAGTTGTGTATTTGTAGTACTTGTAGTACTTGTAGTACTTGTAGTACTTGTAGTACTTGTAGTACTTGTAGTACTTGTAGTACTTGTAGTACTTGTAGTACTTGTAGTACTTGTAGTACTTGTAGTACTTGTAGTACTTGTAGTACTTGTAGTACTTGTAGTACTTGTAGTACTTGTAGTACTTGTAGTACATTGTAGTACTTGTAGTACTTGTAGTACTTGTAGTACTTGTAGTACTTGTAGTACTTGTAGTACTTGTAGTACTTGTAGTACTTGTAGTACTTGTACTTGTGGTACTTGTAGTACTTGTAGTACATGTAGTACTTGTAGTACTTGTAGTACTTGTAGTACTTGTAGTACTTGTAGTACTTGTAGTACTTGCAGTACTTGTAGTACTTGTAGTACTTGTAGTACTTGTAGTACTTGTGGAAAAGCTGTTCTTTAATAAGGGTTTAATATCCTTTGGGAAAGGCTTGGAGTTTGAATTTGGCAATTTTGGAACAGGCTTGCTTCCCTTCTGGGCTTCCAGGGGCTGCTCTGGCACAGCTTGCTGCAATAGTGAACCCAGCAAACAAACCTACTAAAGTGAAATGGAGCCTCTCCTGGTCCAGGGCCTTGGAAAATTGTGGAAAAGCTGTTCCTTAATAAGGGTTTAATAAGGGATTGATTCTTTTGGGAAAGGCTTGGAGTTTGAATTTGGCAATTGCCTTTGGAAAAGGCTTGCTTCCCTTCTGGGCTTCCAGGGGCTGCTCTGGCACAGCTTGCTGCAATAGTGAACCCAGCAAACAAACCTACTAAAGTGAAATGGAGCCTCTCCTGGTCCAGGGCCTTGGAAAATTGTGGAAAAGCTGTTCTTTAATAAGGGTTTAATAAGGGATTGGTTCTTTTGGGAAAGGCTTGGGGTTTGAATTTGGCAATTTTGGCAAGGCTTGCTTCCCTTCTGGGCTTCCAGGGGCTGCTCTGGCACAGCTTGCTGCAATAGTGAACCCAGCAAACAAACCTACTAAAGTGAAATGGAGCCTCTCCTGGTCCAGGGCCTTGGAAAATTGTGGAAAAGCTGTTCTTTAATAAGGGTTTAATAAGGGATTGGCTCCTTTGGGAAAGGCTTGGAGTTTGAATTTGGCAATTGCTTTTGGAAAAGGCTTGCTTCTCTTCTGGGCTTCCAGGGGCTGCTCTGGCACAGCTTGCTGCAATAGTGAACCCAGCAAACAAACCTACTAAAGTGAAATGGAGCCTCTCCTGGTCCAGGGCCTTTAATAAGGGTTTAATAAGGATTGGCTCGTTTGGGAAAGGCTTGGAGTTTGAATTTGGCAATTGCTTTTGGAAAAGGCTTGCTTCTCTTCTGGGCTTCCAGGAGCTGCTCTGGCACAGCTTGCTGCAATAGTGAACCCAGCAAACAAACCTACTAAAGTGAAATGGAGCCTCTCCTGGTCCAGGGCCTTGGAAAATTGTGGAAAAGCTGTTCTTTAATAAGGGTTTAATAAGGGATTGGCTCTTTGGGAAAGGCTTGGAGTTTGAATTTGGCAATTGCCTTTGGAAAAGGCTTGCTTCTCTTCTGGGCTTCCAGGGGCTGCTCTGGCACAGCTTGCTGCAATAGTGAACCCAGCAAACAAACCTACTAAAGTGAAATGGAGCCTCTTCCTGGTCCAGGGCCTTGGAAAATTGTGGAAAAGCTGTTCTTTAATAAGGGTTTAATAAGGGATTGGCTCCTTTGGGAAAGGCTTGGGGTTTGAATTTGGCAATTGCCTTTGGAAAAGGCTTGCTTCGCTTCTGGGCTTCCAGGGGCTGCTCTGGCACAGCTTGCTGCAATAGTGAACCCAGCAAACAAACCTACTAAAGTGAAATGGAGCCTCTCCTGGTCCAGGGCCTTGGAAAATTGTGGAAAAGCTGTTCTTTAATAAGGGTTTAATAAGGGATTGGTTCTTTTGGGAAAGGCTTGGGTTTGAATTTGGCAATTTTGGAAAAGGCTTGCTTCCCTTCTGGGCTTCCAGGGGCTGCTCTGGCACAGCTTGCTGCAATAGTGAACCCAGCAGACAAACCTACTAAAGTGAAATGGAGCCTCTCCTGGTCCAGGGCCTTGGAAACTTGTGGAAAAGCTGTTCTTTAATAAGGGTTTAAGAAGGGATTGGTTCTTTTGGGAAAGGCTTGGAGTTTGAATTTGGCAATTTTGGAAAAGGCTTGCTTCCCTTCTGGGTTTCCAGGGGCTGCTCTGGCACAGCTTGCTGCAATAGTGAACCCAGCAAACAAACTAAAGTGAAATGGAGCCTCTCCTGGTCCAGGGCCTTGGCAAATTGTGGAAAAGCTGTTCTTTAATAAGGGTTTAATAAGGGATTGGTTCTTTTGGGAAAGGCTTGGGGTTTGAATTTGGCAATTTTGGCAAAGGCTTGCTTCCCTTCTGGGCTTCCAGGAGCTGCTCTGGCACAGCTTGCTGCAATAGTGAACCCAGCAAACAAACCTACCTTGACTGAGCTACAGCGTTTTTGAGAAAAAATGCCTCTCAGCAATTACAGTCTTTTTTGCAAAAAAAGGGCTCTCCCAATTTTGTTTTGCCACAAAAGCGAACCCTCCAAACAATACATGAGTTTCAGAATAATTTTTGGAAAATTGCCACAATAGCGACCCTAGGTACTAATCAGGACCCAACATTAATATAATTGTATAACATATATAAATGTATATATATATAGGTCTATAGACATTCAATATTTATACATACATACATTACATTGCCTTACATTACATTGCATTACATTACCTTACCTTTACATTACATTACATTACCTTACATTACCTTACATTACATTACATTACCTTACATTACATTACATTACCTTACATTACCTTACATTACATTACCTTACATTACATTACCTTACACTACAATACACTACATTACATTACATACATCACATACATACATACATACATTACATTACATACATACATTACATAAATTACATAAATTACATACTTTACATACATTACATACATTACATACGTTACATACATACATGCATGCATACATTCATGTATACACATATTCATGTATGGTACGTGTATTTGTGTATATGTATATTTACACATACATAATTATATGTACATGCAAAATTATATATATATACATACATAGTTAATAGGTGTGACACATATGTACATGTTTAATATGTTAATGTGTATATTTTATACACGTATAGTGTGGGTATTTGTATATATATATATATATATGTACACATGATATAGACACTGTATGTATCAATGAAAAAACCTATACATAATCATACACTGTAAGGATAACGTGTGTGCACACATATACATGTATATATATATATGTATTACATATATATATATATATGTATACATACATATATGTATATACATGTATACATATATATAATGCATATGTATATATATATATATATATTACTGTATATATATATATTTACTGTATATATTTGTACAATATCGTCCATTTTAATGTAATAACCCGAAACTCAACCAACTGATGATTTGGGCTGCCCAGGTCAGAAAACACAGACTTGCATTCCAGTGGACATTTCCAGTAATAATGGCAGCCTCTGATGTATTGTGATATGTGTTTTTTTTTGGTAATTATTTACAATGAATAATAATGTTTTTTGTTTTTTTTGTATTTTCTGATATTTCTTTTAATGATTCCTAATTTTGAACCCTTACTGATGAAGGGCCCTTGTTGATGGAGTGCCCAGCCCTCACAAATGAGGTCCTTAGTTTCTCTGGGAAACTCAACATGGCAGAAAAGAAGTGCAACATCGCTAGACAACACAGAAAAAACCTGTAACTAAGATGAAGACAATGAACCCAAACTTTACTTACTCAATTGCTTCATGTGGATTCTTTGTCGTCAGTACTCTGCAGCAAAGAGACTTACTTTGCGATACGTGCCGGTTTGCTGTCCTGGCAAGGAAACGGGGCATACTTTGCAGAGTGTTCTTCAAAGGCAGATGAGTCTTGTGGCTGACATCATTTGGAGACGGATTTGTGGACTCCTCTAATTTTTTGAGCCAGTGGTTAGAGATGTTGGCCGAGAAAGGATAGCTAATGGCTAAAAAATATCAGCATCTTGCGATATCTTGCGCCTGTGCCGAGGTACTCTAGCGCAGGTGAAGGGATCTACGAGGGTGTTTATGCCATGCTCTTGTGCCGCGTTGCTTGCGGTCAGATGCTCCGCATGTTGCGTCCAGACCCTCAAATGGTGGAACATGCCATTGGTAAAGTTGCTTCTGCAGTTCTTGGGGATAGGGAGGCTGGGCATGGCAGCTGCATTCTTGGGCATCTTATTGCATCTTCATGTAGTGTGTATATCACCAAGAGATTGTTTGTGGGTCCTGGCATCTCAGCCATGGCCAGGCCTCTGTTGGCACCTATCGAGAATTTGTAGTCTTCGACGCATCCCAGATCTATCCAGAATATGTGATCCTTTACGAACGCGAATTCTGAGCCATTCTGAAGCTCAGGTCTGGTGGCTCTAGTAGGTATCTTTTCCTTTGAGTTGACATCAATCCAGGGATGGTGAGGAAACCTGCAAAACAGCAGTGGTTTGCCCCCTGAGTTGGTGACAGTGAAAGGGACCAGAACTTGAACAGACCATCTTGAAAAAATTGCTTGATGGAGACTCTGTTCCATTCGGATAATGCCGTTGTCTTTTGTGCCTGTGGCACTGAACCTCCAAGAGGCAGCTGGAACTCAGAGCGAGGTCAAGCGAGTCAACAAACATGTACTCGTGGCGGTCTGGGCTACCTGTGATTCAGAACCGTTAACGTCCTGATTCAAGTGATATGGCATTCAAACGAGATACCCCTTGTAGAGCAGAAGCAGGGAGTTTGAAGGAGTGGCGACATTTAAAAAACCGTCCCGTACAAACTTTGGAGACGACGCCATTTCAACCACCAAACCTGTTTCGCATCCCTTGTCATCCCAAAGGTCCACTTTGTCCAACCTGATGGCAGGTCGAGATCAGTGGTGTGAACATCGGGCGGATGATCTTTAAGTGAATCTTTCCTGTTTTTTCTGGCATTTTTTCCCACTGACGGTGTGCTCCTAGGCGGCCAGATTGTTTGGAAATAGCTGTAAAAGGCGAAGTAGTTACACTCATTCGTGGTTTGAAACGTCCCAATCTAAGCTCTCCAAAAGAGAATTGGCGGGTTGAAGCAACGGTTGAAGTGCCAAGCAGTAGGCACATGCATTTTTGCGGCACCAGGTCTGGGTTTGTCCCGAAATGGGAGCCATTACAATGGGGACAAAGGGTGTGAACACGTCATAAACACGTCATAAATCATTGGATTTTGGAGGTACCATGAGGTGCCCTATTCTTGGGCAATCTGCCAGGCTGTACGACAACATTTGTCCCAAGACGGCAGAGAATTTTCGATGCCTTTGCAATGGTGAGCGAGGTGCTTGAGCTGAGTTTGTAGCGCCGCAAGAGATGTGATGAGTTGATCTGTGAAGGCACCGGGCTGATTACTAAGATGCCCTTGAACTTCCAGGGTTCCAAGTGCAGAGCTCAAATTGCATGGACTACATGAAATGTAACGTTCATAGGTGTTTTACCTACTCCTGGAACCTTCTAGATGTTGCTGAGGTTCCACCGTGTCATTCCCGGTTTCATGGCACAGGCGAAGAGTAGATGCCAAGTCTGGGATATTTCCAAGATTTCCAATGTTCTGTTGCAGATGTTGCAGCCTGCTTATGGTGCGCTTATGCTTCGAGTTAGCACGCCCAGAAGTGGGTCAAACTTTTCTGCAATCTGTCTAAGCTGGTCCAAATGGCTTCCGAAAATGGCGCAGATGTTCTTGTGATTATCACTGAAACCAAATCCTCTTCAAACTAGGCAGTCACGAAACGTTGCATGTTAAGAGCAATGCACTTCGCCTGTGGCTGTAGTGCTCAAGCACCGACACTCCAGTACTCTTTTCTTGCTCCAACGAGGCATGGAACTGTTGGGAGCGCTAAGGGTGTCTTGAGATTTTGTTGGTTCTCATCTCCAGAAGGCCCACTTGGGGGCGCAGTTTGGAGTTGTTAATGGATATACAGCCTCCGCTAGTTGGGATATCACCCCTCTTGCTTATGTTTCATATACGTATGTATCCACTTGTAAACATCTTATATATATATATAACTGAACCTGCACCCCACTCCCCGGTCCCCAAAATATCCCCGGCAGGAGAAACATGATGCGATCGGGGTACAAGATTCCCACGGAGATGGACTTCCAGAGTGAACGAGCTCTCTACAACATCCTTGAGCCAAGGACCGGGCTTGACACCTGACCGGGGCCGGCTATGAATGACCCAAAGGTGCACGGAATCGTGAAGCAGAATGTAGCCTTAACATGCATCTGGAGTCTGTTTGCAAGATCCAACCGAAGCTAGTTCATAGTTGACTGTCTGAAATTTATTGAATTGAGGCTTGGGTGATGTTCGATAGTGACGCTATGGTAGTGAAATCATGACATGTCCTGGTTGTTTATCTTGTTTGTCAATGTGCTCTCTCTCTCTCTCTTTTTGCCTTGTGGTCCTGGAGATTCTGTAGGAAAGACATGACAGGTATCACTACTTGGTGCCCGAGTGGATGAAAACGGCCTCAGATGCAGAGAAGCGAGGTGTCATCAAACTGGCCAGGTGGGGGCCACAGGGGCGGGCCACAGCCATTGCCCATCGATAGAAAAGGGCCATACTCAACCCACCCAGCTTTCAAGTGGTGACGATAAGAGTCATCTGGCCAATGATTAGCATTTCCTTCGGTGCATGCGTGATGCAAAAAGCTCAAAGGAATCTGTTTCGATGAGGAACCTCAACTACCTAAAAAAGAACGAGGAGATGATATCATAATGAGGATATCAGCTCAATTTTCATCCAAGTCCTCTTATATAAATGGATTTGTCTGAATATTGGGTACACTCCCAAAATCCATTCATTTTCCATGTTGGATCATTTTGGGATATCGCATGTTGAGACAAACCCAAATATATACCCCATATTGTTATGTATATATATAATATACACACACACATCCCATTCTATCCCCATCATATCCCCAATGTGGTCGGTACATATCCCCTCGCTTGACGCCCCCTTTCTTGTAGGATTGCAGAGCCAAAGCTTCTGAAGTCCATCGGACGGCCCAGGTGGACTCGGTTGGGGTCGGGTCCTGTAGGGTTTGTCGAAACATGAGGGATTGATGCCCACTTGGAGGTTTCCTCAAATGCAGGTACTCCGAAATCATCCCTTAAATTAGGCCATGTTAGTCTATGTTAGTATTGAACCAATGGTGACTTGGGGGTCCCCCATTTTCAGAGAGGCGGTTTTTGTAGGAAATGGATGATCAACCACAGGGGGGGATGGGATCCTATTTTCAGACAAACTCATGTGTAGAATATTTATGAATATTTGGTCGGGCCTTCCTGCTCAGCATTCTGCACCAGTTGGGTTTGTGGAGTTTGTGGATGTTGCAAAACGAGGAGCGACGCATTTGAGCCCATGCTGAAAGAGCATCCCTGGTTTCACAAGCGAGGCGGCAGAGTGAACAGTCGCGGGGAAATCGAACAATGTATTTGAGCTCCAAGCAGTTAAATCTTTCTCCTCCATCATGAAATTTGGTTCCAAGAGCCATGGAACAGTTGACGAAGATGATGGGCTGAGTCTAAAGTTGACGAACATGTCTTGACCCTTGGCGTCCTAGTCAATGAGGGCATTGTTTGATACTTTTGGGGTTCCGGAGTTTGGTCTACTGTTTTGCAGAGACCCACCCACAGGCAATCCTGTGCTTCAGCCTCGTGTGGATGTCATCGAGAAATTCCCAGTGGATGCTTCTGAATATCAGGTGCCACATCACACCTTTCACCTGGCAGTGTGGAAGAATTCCAGAGGATGAATCAGTGAAAGAAATCGAACAAGTTGTTTAGTTTGGATTGCAAGTTCCCGATTGTGATTTCCAAGAGCCTTCAGCAATTGCACAACCTTACGCATTGGCTCTTTACATATCTTTACCGCATACGCAGTTCATTTGACATATTTATATAACTTGTTCCCAGCCAGTCTTAACGACTCCAGCCAGTGGTTGAACACCAGGTACCTTCATGGATGAATGACGATCTGTATGAAGCTGAGCAGATCCCAAAGCCTGGTGGCTGCATCCTGAAGCTCAAGGCGGCAAGTGCGACATGGTTTCACCAAAGAAAGTTGCTACAGAGTGACAGATTGCATCAGATTGCCAAAGTATGCTTTGAGTACAAATATTGCCACTGGCGCCTAGCTGATGTTCAAACTTCTTGAATGATATGCTTCCAGAATTGACAACCTTGTCGTTCTTGCTTCAGCAGGACAGCATCAACATCATGTGCCTCGTTTGCACAGCTTCCAGATAAAGGTCAGCTTCAAATCGCCGAGTCTTCCAGTGTCGAGTCCTGGCCTTGTATCATTTAGGAGGTCACCCGTGAAGCCAAAAGGTCCGTAGGTCCGTGAGAAAATCCTTGAAGAATTGAGTCCAAGCGTTTGGTCTTTGGTTTCACAACAAAGCCATGTGAATAGTGTCTCTGAATAGAGTAGTTTCTTTTTGATATATCTCCATTGACTAGAGATATATCTCCATTGACTATAGATATTAATTATTAATGCATCCCGCATCCCCATGAGGCTTAACGCTTCGTTACAAAGCCATATTCCGCGCAACTGACTGACTGGTGGTTTGGTCATGTTTGGTCACTAAGGCGCCAGAAAAACTGGACGCGAAACCAGGGCACCTACCAGATGTTCAGCGGCTCCTTCGATGGTGCCACCACGACGCACTCATGCCTGGATCCTGAGATATCCTGAGCGAACAGGGTGGAGTAATTGTAACTAGTAATGATATAATTATATGTATATATATATATGTATACACACTGTATATATATAGAGAGAGTAATGTTTTATGTATATGATATAGTGATATAACGATACATGTAGAATGATATAGTTTTAATGATGTCAAGATCTTTTTGGAGAGATCTGGAAAGAAAGATCTGCCACATGTAGTGTATTGAGGCTTTGATCGCATGTTAAAAGATCAAGGGAAGGAATTTTGTCCACATTGCAGCATCCCTGCTCTGCAGCTGCAAGTATGAGAGGAAACATGTTATTTTGGGAATCAGGGTTTTAATAACTTTAATTTACAGACCACCTAGCATCAGCACGGATCTTTCCATGATTCCTTGACGACTTTGGTGTCTCCCATGGTCTTTGTGTTGCCATCTGGGACAACGTAGCTAATAGCGGTGCACACTTTCTGATTTGTCTGGAGAAGACGTGATTTGTCCTTGAGGTTACACCAGGGAAGCGATTGGACTTGCCCCAATGACGCAACCAGAGTGAGTGCTACTGGGCGAATCTGGGCAGGGCGCGTTGACGAATACTTCACTAGTTGAATACTATCAAGCATCACTCCACCGCCTTCCCCAAGCATTTCATGTGCAGAATTGAACGTGCCGGTTGTTTCTGAGGTTGGCACAGGTCGGCTTGAGTGTAGAAATGCTTTGCGTGTTTTGCAAAAACATCAAGTCTCACCAGTCGCGATCAGTGCTTAAAGTACGATCGTCAAGTGCCAAACATGGCGCTCAAAGAGGACTTCAGGTCACTTTGTTTCAGCACAAACAATCCTGTGGTTGAAAACACACGGAAACGGTTGAGAAATCAAAAGAAAGCCCACGACCAGGTATCCTCAATTTTGGGACATCCTAATGCTTCGGTTTTTGTAACGTTCCAATGTTGAAGCATCAACAGATGTCGTACCTGTCGTTATTGGTCGCACCGCGTTTGGACTTCTGGATTGAACCTCCGCGGAGAGGATTCCACCGCGTGTCACCAAATGTAGCTGTGATGAAGGCTTCGAGGTAGACAGCACCGAAAATTGCTCGGCGACTTGGGGATATCTTGGTAACTACATGGTAGTCATTTGAGGTCAAAGCACAAGATTCAAAAGTAGATAAATGGTACTTGGCCGACTTGGCCTGCCGGTCTTAGAGTAAGTTCGATGCATCCGACCTGTACTTGTAAAATGATCTCAAGTGATTTCAAATGTACGTATTTTGTCGTACTTTCGGAGCATGGATTTTGTGGTTGCAGCCGGTTGCAGCCCTGTGACATTCAGCTTCTCAGCGGCATGGCTGCCAGGGTGGAGACTTTGAACTGGGCGATGGCCGCGGTGGGGAGGCCATATCTGCTGATGTTTTGCTTATTTTTGCTTGGGTAGGATTCAGAGCAGGATTCAAACTCACTGAATTTGTGCCATTTTGATTTGTGCTTCGGATATCACTATTCCATATCTGTCTTCTTGTGCATCTGCAATTCGGACGACGACTGTAATTGGTTGACAGGTTGACATCAGGATGGGTTGAGTCCCCAACCCGTTGGTAATCCGTTTTGATGCTGGAAAGTTGAAGCTGTGAACGGTCCGTAGCTATGTGGATCCTCAGCTCCCTCTTGTCGGCGTGCCGTGGTTGTCATGCCGGAGTTCTTTCCCGCGTTCCGTGCAGAGCGGAACAAGAAGCCAATCCTTTTCAAAAATGCCAAGATCTACGATGGATCAGACATGTTGAGCGGCCCAAAAGATGTACTGGTGGTGGGCAATTTGATCCAAGACATTGAGCAAAGCATCAGTGGAGAGAATTGGGGTGCCGTGACCATCGACTGCAGTGGCTACACCTTGATGCCTGGATTGATTGATATGCATAGTCATTTGTGCATTCAGGAAGGTATGCTGGAGGGCAACACAACCTATGACCAGATGGCCATGGGTGCCATGTGTGGCCAGGATTGTATTGATTACTTGTTGCAAGGCTTCACCACCTGCAGGGATGCAGGTGGCAACGTGCTGGGGATCGCCAAGGCCATCAACAATGGGCGGATTCCTGGGCCTCGCATCTTCGCGTCGGGTGCTTTCCTGAGTCAAACTGGTGGACATGGAGATACTGGATGTGGCTTTGACCAGCCAGGTGATCAAGATACACTTGAAAAGATGGGTTTTTCACACATCGTGGATGGAAGGCCTGAGATGTTGAAGGCAGCCAGGAACAATTTGAGGAATGGAGCAACCCAACTCAAGATTATGGCCGGTGGTGGCTGTGCAAGTGCCTTTGATCCAATCCACATGACTCAGTTCACCGCAGATGAAATGCGTGCAGCCGTGGAAGTTGCCAAAGACTATGGCACATACGTCTTGGCACATGCTTATCATGATGACTCAATCAACCGGTGTTTGGATGCAGGAGTGAAGTGCATTGAGCATGGCTTCTTGATGTCTGACTCAACCATGAAGCGAATTGCAGATGAGGGAGCAGCGATCTCCTTGCAGTGTGTTATGTCCATGGAAGCCTTTGCTGACCCAGAGAAGCTCACGTTTTTCACAAAGGATCAAAAGAAAAAGGCAGGACTTGTAGCAAGTGGAGCCAAGCAAATGATGCAGTATTGTCGCAAATACAAACCGTTGACCGTTTCAGGCGGAGACATGTTTGGAGGCATAGCTCAACATCGCCAGGCGGACAATATCATCTGTTTGGTGACCCTCGCCGGCTTTTCTCCGGCAGATGCTTTAAGGACAGCAACGGGTGATGCTGCCAAAGTTCTTGCTTGGAGTGGCGGGATGAATCCATACAAAGATGGAGCCCTGGGAGTCGTTGCCACTGGAGCCTATGCAGATCTCATCCTGGTGGACGGAAATCCCTTGGAGGATATCAGCTGCTTGAAGCGAGATAAAGTTCATGTGGTGGTGAAGGATGGGGTTTGCTACAAATACAGCCTACCAGGTGGCAGGGCTCCGGAAATTGAGCTACCAGAGTTGCTGAAGAAATGAGAAGCCAAAGAGCTTCGCAACGAGTTGTTTGCTTTACCAATGACGAGGAAGTCAACGGCCTTTACTTGTCATACTCGTAATCGATACGAGCAATTTAAATTTCCAGACTAGTTTCAGTATGCCATGTATATATAGCACTTTGTGAAAAAAGTTGCCTCAACTTGATGAAAATCACTTGCCTACTTGCCTACCAAAAACCTGATGTCATGATGTCAATTAGCTTCAGCGGTCCTGGCAGTCCATCTACGGTGGCAAGTTCAATGACGAGGTGGGACGACTCCAAGCAGCGAGTTGAAGCCATCGACCAACGATCTGGGTCACAGTAAGCCGCAGGCGGGTGGCTTAGCTTTGCGGCATGCGAAGAGGCGGTCGGCGCTGAGAAACTGGACCAGCTCGACCAGCTGGGATGAGATGGCGATTTTGCCAATCACCAAAAGTCAACCATCTTTGGACAGACTCTTACTATGAGGTTGATGATTCTGGGTATTTTCTGTCATGCTCTTGCTATGAAATACTAGCAGGTAACCAGTGACTACTACGCTATATAAACCCATCCCTATTTTCTCTTAGGAAGGAATAGGGGGGACAGCACCGTCCAGTACTACGTCCCGTTTGAGTTGTTCAATTGCAGGGGTCTTCTGAGCATGGCCAACAGTGGCCGGGTCAGCGCCTCATTTGGGAAGTTCAGCATGATCGTTGTTGGCACCGCCGTTTCAAGTGGATCAAGTGGCTCCAAGGACACAAATGGCTCACAATTCTTTATCCTCTTCAAGGCTGCACATCACCTGAATGGTGCGCGCCACAGAAACCATCTGAAACTCTGAAAAGAAAGTAGTGCCGTGGATAGTGGATTATGTGAATTGGTAGGAAACAATCTGTTGGATTATGTTGATGGTGGATTATATAAGTATTCATGATGGATTACGATAATGATTATGATATAAATTATGATATATTATGATATATTGTGATATGTTATGATATTATTATGATATACTATGATCATGATCATGACACCAGTTCCGTTCCGAACTGCCAAGCCATGCAACCACTGAAAACGTTTCGATGCCAGGTAAGCACTGCGTCTTCGGGGAGCTGGTCGAGGGGCAAGCCACCCTGGACTGGGCGACCGACAAATGGTCAGATTGCCAGCCTAAAAGATCCTCAAAGCACTGTATCCAACGAGGGAGCTTCTACCAGGTACTGTATTTATTTACTTATACGTATATTTATTATTATTATTATTATTATTATATTATATATATAATATATATATAATAGTAATTTATGTGTGTCGCTTGCCAGTCTTCAGTCTGTGGCACCTGCTTGAAATGGAGCGTTTCATATGCCTATCATGGCTCTTGCCAACGTGGAAATGATCTCAGCTTTCATTCGTCCGAAAGCTGTCCAGTCTGTGTTTCTCACAGATTTGCTGTCGAAAATGATTAACTCTCGACGCGGAGGATGCGATAGAAGGTGTGAAGACCACATCTGACGACAAGCCCATTGCGCCCATCACCATTGCAAGATGCGGTGCCCAGAAACTAACGGTGGTCTGTTGAGCTGGTTTCCACGATACATTGCCATTTCGAACAGTTGTTTGTTGGGTGCTAAACTGTTCCTACTGCTGGACTGCCATTGGTTTATTCGTGATTTCTTGCAGGCCAAGTGGAAAGACGAGTGGTTGGCGTTCGGCCAGTGAAGAGGAAGAAGACGAAGGAAGTGAATTCAAGCTCGTCTGAGTCATCGTCCAGCGAGAAGAAGAAGAAAAAGAAAACTAAGAAGGACAAGAAGAAGAAAAAGAAGGACCGACCCTGGATGATCATAATTGATCATAGATGATTTAGATGCAGACTATAAATGATTATGATACATCTCCTGGGAGCTTGGCGTAGTATACTCTGCTTGATCCAGGTAGCCAGAAAATGAAGGGTTCGCCGACGATTGCATATGTATATATATATACATATTATATACATATGAACTTATAAGAAACTGTCTATCTTACTGCTGAGCAACACTGTGAAATCCACACTCAAATGCTTCGGAGCCAGATGCAACCGGAGGACTGAGCCGTTGAGCCGCCTTCTTGAAAGTAACCCTTATTCGAGGTGTGGGTAGGAGACTCTTCAAGTCTTGTTCACTATCCATGCAGATGTTTCATGAACAAGTTTGAGTTTCATGCTGTCAGATGCCTTGCAGGTCTCCAGTGCAGCGCAGCGACATTGGAAGACCCAAAAAAGTGCTCGCACTGCTGAGTGCTCGTACGTGAGATTTGAAGTGCTGCATCCTAGCAGTGTCAAGCTTTGGAAAACATGAATGTGAAGCTATATGCAAAGCTGACTTCTTGCGTCAGAAGATTCCAATGTTGGATGATGTTGAGTATATTGATGCTTTGATACAATATATTATGTAACGCAATACACTCTAACATCGCATCACATCACACAACACAACATCACATCACAAAACGCAACATAACACAACATCACATAAGACAACATACCATGATACAGAGAACATATCATGATATATATATATATATATTATTATGTATACCGTATACTATATATATACACAATTGTATATGTTAAGATGTACAATATGTATTGGCACAGTATACCTTCAGGTCCAGGTCATCCGCAGGTCGAGACCTCTGTGCAAAGCCTGGCCAATGACGGCCTCAAGGCGATGGCAGGTGGGAAGCCATGGGGTGTTCCACATAGGCGCTGTCGGTATATGGTAAGTATGTAAGTACATTGTATTGTATATACATATGATGATATATCCACATCTATAATCTATAAGATTCTATAAGTTGATTCATGGTATATCTAAGGTGATCTATCTTTTTTGCGTCCGTCCTAATAGCTGTAACAGTCAAAAAAAGCATTTCTTTATATTTTGGGCAAACGTTGTTTTGAGTGTTTTCCCTCGTGCCAAAAATCGTGCTCTAGATCGTGCTCTTTGGTGCTCTCCCTCGTGCAAAAAATCGTGCTTTTTGGTGCTCTCACTCGTGCCAAGAATCGTGCTTTTTGGTGCTTTCCCTCGTGCAAAAAATCGTGCTTTTTGGTGCTCTCACTCGTGCCAAGAATCGTGCTTTTTGGTGCTTTCCCTCGTGACAAAAATCGTGCTTTTTGGTGCTCTCACTCGTGCCAAGAATCGTGCTTTTTGGTGCTTTCCCTCGTGACAAAAATCGTGCTCGAGACTGTGCTTTTTGGATCTTTTTGGTGCTTTCCTTCGTGCATTGCTCTCCTTTGTCCAGACATCGTGCTCTAGATCGTGTTTTTTGGTGCTCTCCTTCGTGCACAAAATCGTGCTCTAGATCGTGCTTGCTGTTACAGCTATTAGGCTTGTGTCAATATCTTTTGAACTAAACCAGCCAGGTCAACCCGGCGATAGCTTGGTGAAGTCGGAACTGGAGAAGGTGCACCGCTGGTGTCAAAATACGTCAGTGCATGGGTTTATTATATATATATATTTATATTGATATATATATATTTATATTGATATATATATTAATATATATATATAAATGTTTATTTACATATATATATATCTATTTATATATATATATACTACATACAATTATGTAGGCATTTGGCACAAGCTTTAGCATGCCACTTTTCAGCGTTTCGCCGTTTCCTACTGCCGCCCCCTATAGTGCTTTTCCGTTTTCAGCCATGGACTATTCGGCCGACCAGATCGCGGTTCTGAGCCTTCCCTATGACGCACTTGATCAAGTTTCCGAACCAAATCTTTGCACTGGCCTATCTACAGGATCGCCCCTGTTCTTCAGGTCTGCTTACCGAGACCTATTTATCACGTTTTATATTGCTGGCCTAGCTGCAGGGTGGCTCCTGCCAATGTGCGACAAAGGTGCTCATTATTTTCTCTTGGAAGGACGCAGCATACTTCACTTCGCTGGCCTAGCTGCAGGGTGGCTCCTGCCCTTACTCGAAAAGGATGGACAATATTTCTCAAGTTTTAAACTGACAACAATCACCCACAACACTTTCCTCCACCATCTGAGTGCGCATTTTACCTGATTCACCAACTTTGCCAAATGGCATTTTTCACGCCTACTTGATTTTGTAAATCGTTTCATTGCTATTGCCGCAGAGCAAGGTCAGCAAGGTCCATGTTTTCCTATGTTGGTAATTGACTTTAATCGGTTGACATTAATGAACTCAAGGGATTTGATCTCTGTTTTGTGCAATCCCACATTTGCTCCTAGCATCCCCATTGTTACTAACCCCACCATCGGCGCACAGGACTTCCAGGCAACAGAGCTCCTGCAGGAGACACAGATTCCAGGACGTCGAGTCCAAATCTATGAAGATACATCCTAGAAAGATACATCCCAGAGTGACTTCAAGTCACTCTTTCAGAGTCGAAGACTCATGGGACCTACGGTCCCAACCAGGTGAGCCCAACACTGGGCAACTGCAAGGTCATACTACGGACTCTTTCAAGCAACATTGCTCCTCTGGTCAGGAAGTCCGATTTTATAAAGATGGGCCCTATAAAGATACACCCCAGGGAGGCATCAAGCCTCTGGCTCAGCGGCTTCAGCCCTTCAGATTTCGCTGACCGCGAGCTCAGCGAATGCCAGAAACAATCAATCTCACACTTTGAGGGTCTTATAGTCAACAAATTTATGAAGATTCATCACGGCAACACCTCTTTGTATTGTCCAAAGTGTAATTGTTTTATGGGGCACTACTATTTTTATAATTCACCAAAGAAGTTCCATTCTAATCATTCTAATCCACTCAGGCTTCAAAATGCTATGATGGTCCACCATGTGAAATATTGTCACAACCATACGTCCTTATGGTTTTTCAGAAGGGGCAAAAAGCAGTATCATTCCTTCACTGGTCATAGTAGAACTCTCATACATCAGCAGCTGGAGCTGGCAGGGGCCGCCAGAGGCTTGCCCGGAGACCACGGTCCACCCAAGAGTGTATTTTTCTCCTACCCGTACAATTGCCTTCCCAAATGCCAGACAAGTGGTCACGAACGCTGGCGTCGTGGGACCGTTCGCACCAAAGTTGTCGATCGCAACAAAGAGCCTACAAGCTCGACATGCCAAATATAGTGAATCAAGACGCGAAAGCCGGCGACTTTATCGACAATGGAACTCGCAGTCACGCAGATGGATGGGTTCCACCTTGCAAATTCCATTAGGTCCCGCGTATAAGGTGCAATTTAGTAGCATTTCCTAAAAGCCGAACTACCCTCCACATTTCTTATCCCATACCACTTCTTCTAGATCAAATTTCTTCAAGACATAGATCACGCGAGACTGGTTAGATGAACCCCCATCACGACTGGATAACTTTTCCACAACTAACAGAAAGCTTCAACTTTACTCCTGGAACATTGAAACCTTCATCGGTACAGGCAAATATTCACAATTTCAAGAAGTTATTCTAAACTGCCACAGGGCATTTTCTGTTTACAAGAGACTAAGGCTACCCATACTGATATCATTAAGCACCCCCCACGCTCACATTTATTTATCCGGTACCCCAGAGGATCCACACCCTGGGGCCGGCTTTGCGATACCTTCACCTCTTCTTCCCATCATTTATGACTTCCATCCATTTGACTCTCGTATTGCAGTTTTAATTTTGAACGCCCGACCACATCGAGTGGGCCTCTTTTCCATCTATGCTCCCTCTACCTTCCAAGATCATGCATTAGACCTCAAGCGCAGGCTACATTTTTGGGACAAACTCCAGTCCCTTCTCCTCCAGTCCAAATCCGAATTTATCCCCATTCTGATGAGCGACTTCAATACCCGACTTTACCAAAACCAGCTTGAGGGCCTTGAGCCCCACATCGGACCTTATACATTCTCCTCCACCATTGATGATGATCTCCTTCCTCACAACAACCTCTCTTTTTTTTAACTGAATTTATTCAAGACAATGAACTTTGTGTCGTCTCCTCAATGCGAAAACGCCCTCCCTCCAAACTAGTCACGTACCTTGAGATTACTCGCGACCCACCTCCCTTCTCCTCCCCTACCATAGACACATATGCGGCCCTAGACCATGTACTCTGTCGAATGGAACACCAGCATTGCTTTTGCTCCATTCTTTCTCTCCCACATCTTGCTCTCCCCTGGCATCATAGACATTTCCTCATTTCAGCCATAGTTCCACTCCCATTCTTTCACTCACCCAAACCTCCGCCTCCACCGCCAAAGCGTGACTTCTCCTCGAATGATTCCAAACTCGCATACCAACCCGTCGTACTCAGTGCCTTCGGCCTACCTTCTCCACCCTCCAACAACTTTGCTCCATTTCATATTTACACAGATGGATCTTGTCCAGACCAATCTAATATTTCTCCACATAACCCCGCAGCATTGGGCGTTTTCTATGAAAGTATTTTTCTCGACCTATACGGTCCAGTGGGATCACTCCCATTCTCAGTCAATGGATGCAACAACACCGCTGAACTCCAGGCACCGCTGGAAGCCATCAACAATAAGTGCAGCCGCCCTCCAGGAAGTTATCGACCCATCTCACCTGCCAACCCGATCTGCAAATTTTATGCCTGTATGATCCAGCAATGCCTCTCCCACTCTATTGACCAATATCTCCATCCACACCAATATGGTTTTCGCCAGAATCGATCTCTCTCCACTCCTTTATTTCTCCTCCGCCATCTCACCGAATGTTTTGAAAGGCACTCCACCTCTTTATACATCCTTTTTCCTTGACCGGCCGCAGGCTTCCGACCCTATCGGCCACCCTGCTGCCGCCTTGCAAAGGTATGTAGTCCCACCTCTTCTTGTCCAAGCCATCATGGCTCTTTATCACAATGGTCAATTCTTCGTTTCCGACCTTTCATTTCACTCCCCTCAATATACCTTCCGCCGAGGGATTTGGCAGGGCTGCCCTCTCAGCCCTTAGCTTATCTCTTCATCATCGTCCTCTCTGCTCTTACCTCCGATCTCCATTTCCTATTTCAGTTTTTTTTCCTATACTCCCTGGACCTACTCTTTTCAAAATCCGCTCACAGATGTTGAGTATGTGGACGACACAGTCTTAATTGCTGGTACTCAAGACACTCTCTCCACACTTCTCCACCTTCTCCAGCATCTTGCCGCTCGTATCGGCTTCCTTCTCAATGGCCCAACATGCCAACTCCTGTGCATCCATTCCAATCTTCCAATTTCCTTCTCAACTAAGGCAGATCCCTATACAGTATGTGATTGCCCTTTTTGTGCTCCATTTTTCCACTCCACCCCTGATCCTGACTCTCTTGCTTTGCCCCTCCGTCCCCTATCCTGTGCCAAATATCTTGGCTCATTAAACACTCCCACTTCATCCTCTGTCCCAGACGTCAGCTATCGCTGCTCACAGGCTTCTTCAGCCTTTAAGACCCTCGACCCTTTCTTTCGACACCCGCTTGTCTCACCTAAATTCAAGCTTAGAGTTTACTCACAGATAGTTCAATCCATTCTTCTACATGGCTCCGAATCCCATATGTACTCTCCTGCTCATATCGCACGTATTGACTCCCTTCATTAAAAAGCCCGTCGGCAAATTTTCCAGGTCAAAAGCCCCTATTATCATCGGGTCCTTCAGCCCTCAGACTCACCTTGCTCTAGCACCTATCTTCTTTCCTTATCCTACCCGGTCCTTCCCTCATGCATACCCTCCTCGATGAGAATTTCAGATTCCCGTATCAAATTGCTCGGACATATCTTGCGCCACCCATCGTCTTCTGAATCCCTTATTTGCTTTAACCAGTCCTATTCTTTACGTACAATATCCTCCCCCTTTAGACGCGGAGCACCAAGAGCCCATTGGCCAGAGCTGGTATTAGCTGAAGCATCCCACCGCGCATATCTTCTCCACCAAGCCCCCCCCCACACTTGGGGATTTCCAGCATTCTTTCTTTCAACATTTCACTATCGTTGAGCTAAAACATTTTTCCTCCACCAGCTTGAAACAGTGGTACAGCACGAGATATATTCACCTCCTCTTGCCAATTGCAGAAGACAGAGATCGATGGAAGTTGCTTCTCCCCAAAGTGAAATAGTCAACCAAGCTTAGGGACAATGCTGCCGCGGACGTGTAGACCAATCTGGACTACATGTCACCTGTGAAAAAATACTTATATATATATATTATATATATATATGGTATTGAACTATCCTGTGGATTGTAGATATATCAGCAGGTGTATATATATATACACATCTTTCTACGTGTATTTTTGGGCTGCTGCCTCGGCCGCCAACCCCAAAAAAAACACTAGGAACGCATGTTTTGTCTTTTCTAATATTAAGTTTCAATTTTTTGGACAAGAAAAAACCGCCGGAAGCCTTGAAAAAACCATGCTGCCCTTGTGTCTGGTTTTGATTTTCTAGGGACTGAAGATGTAGAAAATGATAAGAAACGGTTTTGTTTGGTTTGGAGTTTGTGTCAAATGAGTTTTTGCGCCTCAACTGACATGATGTGGTTGGATTTGTTTGTTTGAATTGCCGGTGATAAGTGGTGAACTAAAGACGGTTCTTACAAACTTGGTACTTGGTACTGTAGTGAGCAGATTGTGGAGACATCCTGAAAACAACCCCCGCCACACTGAAACACTTACTCCTCAACGTTTCTTCTGAAACCCGTACAAACAACCAGACAGCAAAACAACGTGGCACGGCAGGACGAACAAATTCTAAAATCGCGCCGAAAAAAGTTCCTTACGTGGTTTCTGGAACCCATAAAAATTTAGAGGCGGGGTTCGAACAGCAGCAGCAACAGCAGCAGCAACAGCAGCAGCAACAGCAGCAGCAAACCAGCAATGTCCGTTTTGAGTTTGGTTGTGTTACGGTGTCTCATAAACTCTTCTTCCCTTCCGCCCTCCCCCTTGCTGCCGGCTGTGGTCGGCGGATATAATATTGAAATTTAATTTTTTGGGAATTCTGATGACGTGTATTACATTACTGGTAAAATGGGGCCCCAAAATCTAGGGATTTTTTTGTTGTTTTGTCTGAAAATAAGGTACCTCAATACCCAATGGGTTAGTACTGTATCATTTTCCCTATTCAATGGCTATAACTGGAGGTATACCCCTTTTCCAGACACATGCATACATACATATCCATTGAAACAACTTGACAGGGATTTAATACTAAAAATACCTTCGCTGACCAACCAATCCAATGGGATAGGATAGGGGTACTTTCCATGGCTCGCATGCGGGATGATTCTGGTTACACTGACATCTTCAATTTTTTTTGTCAAAATTTATCTGTACACCAAATTTGGTGGGCCAGTTTTGTTTTGGTTTGGGCGTGGAAAACCCCTGAAACTCAAGGAAAAACTTGAGCCCACTGTACTGATATATGTACCTTCAATGTCTTGTATCATGATGGACAGCAGCGCAGGCTTTGAAGGAAGACCTCTCAGTCCCGGATGTCCAGGTAGATTTGTCTCGGGGCTGTGGTTTTTCTCTTCGCAATCATTATGGAACAGCCTTGCCCTGGGAATGAAAGGTGTTACTTGATAATTGCCGGGGCGATCATCAAATGTTCTTCTGTTGTTTTTGAGCACTGCTACTCTTCTTCCAACCACTGGCAGCAGTTACAGAGCATGGCGTTGCCATTATCATGGCCATGACAGTCGTTTCATTTGGGTTTCGGGTCAGGTCACCTGTGATTTTGAATCCCTTCCGTTTCTTGGTGGTGGTCACTGTATATATAGTCCCCAGAAAATGGAATCAAGAGCAGACTTCCTTGTCCTTGCTCCTCCTGGTTCATCCCAAGTGGATTTTCCTTCCGCCTTGCTTTGCTGGATTCGTTTCCTCCATGAAAAGGTCGGATTGGCTGATCCGACTTGCCAGGCCCCAGTTCCAACCAGCGCGGATGAGAAGGTCTGGGATGGAGATTTTATGATATATAAATATATTTTATTTGCACTTGAGGATAGATTCATGGCACTTCAATGGCATTTCAATGGCATTTTGATAGCACTTCAGTGAAGATTCCAAGGGAGACGACACGGGAGAGTGGGATGCCCAGGGATGGCCTGCCCTCACGTCTCTGTCGGCCTTGTCACGCTTGGCGCGCCGGCCACCAGCCTCTGCGCTTGGAAGCCAAGTGGGTGCCATGCGATTCCCAGGATGTTTCCATGATATGATATATATATATAATGATATATATATATATACACATATGTTTTGTTGGATTTTGTTGGTGGAGTAGGAACCATCTGGAACCATCTAGGGAACAATTTAGGGAACCATCTAGTGCCCATTCTCTTTGCCATAGTTGGTTTTGATGTTGTTTTTATGTTGTTTTCTTTCCTTTCCATCATAAATTCTCCATTCTATGGCGGTCTCGATGTGGCGACTGGCGATGTCAGGCTGGGCAAGTTCTCGGGAGCACTCCAGGCACCTTGGGAAACTGGCGAAATTTGTCCTTGAAAAAGGCAGACCGATTACCGAATCCAGATCTACAGTGAAGTAGAATCACTACATATCACTAAGCATCATCTTGTCTTGCTTAAATCATTCTTTTTCCTGGGTTTTCCTTCTTGTTTTGCTTTTAGTCTTGCCCGTTCCACTTGCTTGCAAAAAAGTAGCTTCCTGGCTCAATCAGAACTTGGCTCATCGATTGAGCCAGCAACCACTTGGGAAGAATCTTAAGTGTGGCAGCTAGAACAGAGACATCACAGAAGTTATGCATCTTTTGTGCGTGCTTTTGGCCTTTTCACCCTTTGGCATCTTTAGCATCACGACAGAGGCGAGCAAATTCTTAGAGTCAGCTGACACGTTCTCAAAGAGTCATTGATTGCTTTTCACAGCTCTTAGCGGCTAAACAAATCTTTTTGATTTGTAGTTTGTCAACAGTTGGGCACGTGGCCATTCGCACCTCATGATCGGCAAGACTTTGCCGTGGCAGACAAAGGCAAGTCTCTGTCAGCTGCTGAGTTTTCAAAATGGGGTGCCCCCAAATCTATTGGTTAATCATGGTTAATCTTCATTTCCCTTAAAAAAACCCATAGTAACTATAATCATGGCTTACAGTGATCCCCCCATTTCAGGCACACCCAGCTGACCAAGTTTTGAGCCACTGGCATTCGTCGGAGGTCCTGCGGCGAGGCCGCAACTTGTCCTCAGAGGCATCGTTGGTCTGACTGCTGAAGGGGTCTGGTGTCACGAAAGCTAGACATGTATATATATATACACGTACATATGTACATACATATATATATATACATACATATATACATATGTACATACATATATACATATGTATATACATATGTATACATGTATATATATATATATATGTACGTATGTATGTATAAGCAGCATCAATCAGCGCAAAACTGAAGACTTTCAGAATCCTTGGTCGCACACTCCAAGAGATGGCAGGCCCTCTTGCAGCGCTTGCGGGGTGAGTCCACAGCTCTGGCGGGGAGGCTCAGGCTGATCAGGACTTGGCAACTTGACTCTCACGGTACTTGAATGCTGAAGATGCCGTGTCATGTGAGTCATGTGATCAAGTTGTACTTTTGCAGTTCTGTTTCTGATGGTTTCAACCATCTGCTGTTCAGGCACCACCTGATGAAATCCGTCGTGGTTTGTACATTTGTGGCCTGTCACAGACTCAGGCCTTCGAACCGTCATCACCAATGACATGGAAATGGAAAATCCACCGTTGTAGATGATTTTCCCGTTGAATCACTACTTCCAGATTTCCAATTGCCATGATTGATTACCGGATGTTTGAATCAAACCACATCACTTGAGGCCATCTTTTCTGGATCACTTTGACGAGCTGAAGCAGCGCGGCGTGTCGCTTAGCAGAAGCAGAACTATCGGGGACCTGTTGTGGTTGCTCTCCTGGGCATGGAAAACTATGCACTATGATCGCAGGTGAGTGATTTCCAAATTTTGAGTACATTTTTGTCTCCAAATTTGGCAAATACCCGGTGCCCTGCCTGGTGCCATGAAGTAGCCACCGCATGGACGTGACGTGGCCATCCCAGGCGACACATTCTGAACGCAGCAGATAGCTCTTTGCACCGTGCTGCAGGCCATTTTGGGAAAGTCGCCACTGGAATTGGAGGATTCATGAGATCCAATTCCAGATGATTTTCCCAATTGGATGATTGGAAAATCATTGGAAGTCAATAAGATCCAGATGATTTTCTTCACAGGAAGGAACGCAACAATGGATTGGTGCAGGTCTTAGGGAACCAAGACTTTACTGAGATCAATGACCAGAGTGTTTCATGCGTTGCAGATGGACTTGGGGGTTCACTCTTGGCACTTCCTGGACCGATTTGACTGTGCAAGTCTGAATCAAATGGGGGTTTAAAATTGTCCCAATCTCTTTGATTTACTGTCCATGTTGTTTCTCCCTCTTAAAATTTTCGTGAAGCTCCTTCACTTCGATGTGCAATTTGTCTATTTTGGACTGGTTTCCACATGTTTCCACGTAGAGCTGGTTAGTCCCAAGCTGACAGGTCTTGATGTAGAAGCTGCTGGCATGCGCCTGCACACTTTCGAGGTTGGAGCTGTTGGATTCACAGCGATACTGGAGATTGTTGCAGCCACAGCCACTTTCACAGGACTTTCACATTTACAAATTTACAAACCTATGAAAAACATATTAACTTCACATTTACAAACATGAGATATTGCATGATCAAGCCGATTTCATATATTTCATGTTATCAGGGGATCGAAGGAAACAACCCGTTGCATCCTGTTTCATCTCGGTGCGAGATGTGATTTTTCGAGTCGGATATCAGAAGGCGGATACCAGAAGCATCACCAGCAGCATTTTGGCTTTGACTATCAACAAAATTAGGAATTTGAAGGACGTTACAAACCAATCACTTCCCAAACGCAATACATTGGCTTTATCCTTCCCAGGGTATGACATCACTTCCAATTTCAGCAGGTGGCGTTATCAGCCACCCCAAACAGAAGTATCACGATGGCGAGGCCGACGATCACGACGACGGCATCTCCCAAGTAGCGCACCCAGAGTTGGAGGATGCACCACAACAACTCATGAGTCAAGGTGTCACGCATGGGAGATGAGCACAGGCACATAGGTTTGTTTGACCACTTAGGATAAAACCGCAAGATCCAGTGGTTTATCACGAATTCTTATCATTTTCCCGGAGTTTCCCTCCAGAAAAACGGAATTTTCGGGGTTCTCTCGGGGTTTTTCCTGCCCAAAATTTTGGAGAGTCCCGACCTCTATTCCAGGGCGACCTCTTCGCTCGCTTGCGCGCGGCATCGGAGTTTGCAGCGGAGGGTCGAGCGAATAACGGTGCTGGGTGGCCTGGAGAAGTGTTGGGCCCCAAATTTGATGAAAGATTTCTTCAGGAACTATCCTTTGTTCAGGAACTATTACTATTCAGAAAATATCCAAATTTCATGGTGAACATGTGAAACTCACCATTTTTCCCAATATGTTCACATGAATTTTACGGTTCATAAGTTCATCAGCTGGAAAAAATGGGAGTTATGAAGATGAAATCAGATGTACTGGTTACTGGGTCAAAGTGGTAACTTACTTGTATGCCGCGGTCATCTTCTTGTGCCGCAAACGGTGTGCCGTTGGGAAGTCCATGATCTACATGTCATTCTTGCTGGATGAATCAATTGTTTGTGGCATTGATTTTTCCAACACTTTGCAGGGGCACACATGTTTCTGAGACATATTCTTTTTGAGATAGAAACTCATGGGGATGGCTTCTCAATAGCTTGACTCACACAGAAGAGAGAACAGTAGAAGAGACTATATACAGAAGAGTAGAGAAGAGAATCGAATTGAAGAGCAGAAGTGATTAGAGAGGCGTAGAGCAGAGAATGGAAGAGTAGAAAAGATCCCTGCTGCCTTGCCTTGCAAAATCCGCTGTCAAGCGGTACCTTGAATATCTCAGTGCCGTTGTGCTGTGTTGTTCAGTGCTGGAATGTTCCTGGTGTGCCACTGGGAAAAGCGTTTTGTGGGTATATTTTTCCCAGGGTAGGAATGAGAGTCCGCTAATGAGAATGACATGTAGAACTCCTGGTCTTCTAGAGGTCAAGTTGATGGTGTGCCATGTGGTTTACAACCCTTGGTGTCAGGTTTAAGACAGATAAAAAACGGTACAAAGCGTTGCAGTCCGTTGTGGCGTAAGTTACCACCCGGACTCGTAGAATTTAGAATATGGCAATGAATTTTGGAGGGACAATACCCCAATTCTCGGACATAGCCGAGTTGGCAGACTTACAAGAGTGAGGTGACGACAGGGCAGGGGACTAGTCCCCTCAGGGATGATGTCTGGGGTTGGATTCAATGCAATTCAATATAAAGTACCTCAACATTTGGTGAATTCATGGTTCCCCTGAAACACATGTCGTTTTGAGGTATCTACAGTATCCACCCCCATATTGGGAAAGAGAAAGCTCTGATCAGTGAGGTTCTGGTCCATTGCGCCTCTGGCATCTCTCGCTCCAGCACATTGTGCATGGCACATCTGATGCTTTCAGAGGTGGCCGCTTTTGTTTGACACAGGTCATCCAGTTTTAGATGTGATATTTTTGAGAGTCCAGCCTTTCTCAGTATTTTTTTTTGATCTTCTTGGTGTGGGACCATCCCCACCTTGGGGACCCGTGGATCGTCAGATGATCGAGGAGTGGAGCCTCAACGCTGCAGCTAGGTTGGTTTGCTTGGCCAGACCCTTTGCGCGACCAAGTGTGGGATCCCAGACAGGGAAACCTTTGGAAAGATATCAATAATCAATATGCATATATGATATCTTAGATTTCGATTCAAAATGAAAGTTGCGATGATACTAGGCATACTCGGCCCACGGATAATGCAGATGCCATTTCCCCCAGGCCCGGCTCTTTGGCGGCAACTGAAATGGTTGGAGGAGCTTTGAACATTTGCCTGGCTGAAGCGTATTTTCGTATCAACCCTAGGAGAGACCGCAGTCAGGGCATTGCTTCCTGTACGTTAATTGTTGCACCTTCAAGCTTCGGATCAAGTCGATCACATACGCCAATGCAGCAAACAACAGAATGACGAGAAAGTGGTTGGCATATGTTGAAAGAAGAGATCCATTGATGCAAGCATTTCTATTTGCAGCAATTTCTCGTCTTAGCGCAACAAGTTTTGCAAGGTTTTGCATCACCTGGCCAATGAATGAAACAATAAGCCACAACTAGTGGAGCTTTTGCGATCGCGTTTTCTCCAACGGACATCTTGAGTTCATTCTGCTTAAAAAGAAGGACTAGTAGATAATACACACACATCAATATAAAATAAAATAAATAATATATATATTATACATACATAGTTTGTATATGCAGTGGCACTACTATCACTGACATCAATGATATGATCATATACACAGACTTTAAATCGAAAAGGCCGCAAGTCTGTCATGGAGCTATGGCATGCCGGGGTCCTGCCTGTGTCTTGACTGAGGAACAGGTCCAGCTTGAGAAGATGATCTCATCCGATTTCCCCGCTGTTGAAATATTTCTGGAGATTAAAGCCATCTAAATCTGGATATTCAACCATATTTAAACCTTATTGAACCCCATTGAACCGATTTTTTGGGCTTCGGCACCGGATGTGCTGAGCATCCCAAGGCAGACAGCTTCGCCCCGCCGCGGAGCACGGGCAGCAGCCTGCAGCGAAGCCGTCGGCTCGCCGCGCCCGGTGGAGCTGTTGCAGGGCTGGCTGGAGCCGTTGGTCTCCCGCGGTTGCGGCCACGGAAGGTGAGCTGTGGATGAGTTTGGTAATGGGAATCTCATAAAATTTCGGTAGATCATGATTGGTTCCATGGTCTTCCATAGCCATGTTGGGGTATAGCGGTATTTTCAGACATGCGTAAAACAACTTTGTGGCATTGTCAGATTCAGATTGTTTACTGGCCCTTGTTGAAGCTGTTGGAGGCCCTTGTGTCAGTGGCCGAGCCAAACACATCTCAAGAGGTGATTGATTTGTCAGAGAAGTTGCAGATGCTTGGCCGCACGGCGGATGAACAAACTTATGTAGCAATCTCCCAGTTGCATATAAGTATACGTATATATATATATATCCATATATAATAATTATTATTGGTATTAACTATTAACTATTAACCCATAATAATTCCACATAATATCTCAGAATACTAATGGTGATTAAGCATCAAGGCTGGGGGTTTCCCGGGCACCAACGCAACACCTTGAAATCCCAGGGACGTCCGAGGTCTTTGCGACAGGCAGCAGAAGAGGCTCTGGAGCGAGATCCACCGCAGCACACCTGGTTGCCGGAGGGCTGCGAAGACGCACCACCGGACCGTGGGAATCTGCCTGGGAAGCTGAACGGTTTGCCAAGTCCATGATAAACCGCGATAAACCGCAAACTGCATTCACTGACACCAAATCTTGAGTCATGGCTTAGGGGGATCATTCTGTGTCTGAGTGCACTACAGCGTTGTGAAACCACATCTCCAGGACATCTTGGCAAAATTAGTGCAGATGACCGCTGGTGCTGGCATGTTTCCTGGAGATGACAAAGTGGATCAGCTTTGGATCGAAATGGACGCGGCTGCACGTGCTCCTGACAAAGGCAGAAATTATGTAGAGCGCATCCAGTGTGGAGTGTCTCTTCAAAACAATACGACAAGGGTGACCTACAAAATTTGCCAGTTTTTTTGCCACGCTTACCCGTGCATTAGTGTAGGCTCAAGCTCAATACTTGGCTTTGCATAGCCGGGCATAGCCGCATGATTTGTTGGGAAAACTCATGAATTTTCTCCCACGGTCATCCGCAAGACCCAAGCATGGTCAGTGCAAAAGGTCACGTTGAATCCATGCAGGTGAAGAGACCACGCCTCACTGGAGTCACGCGCGTTTGCGCGAGGAAGGGGATTCTGGAGGCGTCACCACTCTGGCGATTCTGTTCTTTGTAGACACGTTCACAGAATGTGCCAAGGAAGGGGAGTGCAACAAACATGATTCCAGCGAGGAATTTCAGATTTTTGAAAGATATCATAGATTTTTGAGAAACATGAGGTTTCGCTGCATCAGGTGGGTTGGCGGAGTCTGCCTTTGCCAGCGAGTTTCTGAGGAGATCGGAGGCGGTTCAGGAGGCTTTGACGCGTGGGTTCTTTGGCTTCGCATGCCGTTCATGGATGATTTCCATCGAATTCCCATGTCATGTTGGCATATATTGGCTAGACATTATGATTCATGATAAAATTCCGAATTCATCTATATCTCTATAAATTCTCTATAATATATATAAGTAGAAATATTACGACATATTACGACCCCATTACCCCCACATGTATAGTCTACATTAGCTCACACCATGCGGTAGTAGTTATAGCTGTGCTACCAACAATCCCAATGCGTCGTACAGGCATCAACCACTGTAAATATCCTCTTAGCTAGAAGCGTTAGCTGGAGAGCTTGTAGTCTTTGTATACCTTAGGAATTGTTTTCCCTTCCATCCGGGTCGGGTAAACATAGTAGCCTTCGTTACTACATTGGCCGAAGTCGCACCAGCAAAAAGGTGCGCAACTTTAATGATCCTAGGGTGTGAAAAGTGTGAAAAGCCCTTGGTTGTTTCCCCCCTGTTTTCTCTGGTTATCAGCCGTATTGATTCTTTTGGGTTTTAAAGGCTTTTCACATCTTGCGTAATATAGGCCCCATCGCCCGCTCTTTCGGTTGGTCACCGTCTTTTGTTTCACCATTGTATTATCCCAGAGGATCTGCCGGAAGGGGCTGCTCTGAGCGCCCCGGAAACAGCTGAGGGAGGGAACCCGGAAGCAGAGGCAGAGGTCGCTGAAAGCGTCGAAGTCACTGCTGGAGGTAGTACTGGAACCAGCTCTGGGCAGATCTCTCTGAAGAAGCGCCCGCGGTCACTGCATGGTGGTCAGGACCCTGCCGAGGATCTCATCGACTTTGGCACCGGCCCAGAACAACATCTTGACTCTGAGCCTGCAGAAGAGGCTGCCTTCGGCGCCTCAGACAACCCTCCAGAGTCCATTGCAACCACAGCTGCGTCCGGTGGTAGGGAAGTTTATAAGTGCCGATGCCGAAGATCAACTCCCCAGCTAACTGCTCTTGCAGCGGCTCCAGGTGGTTTTTCCTCCTGACGAGCCCGAAGCCCGTGACGAAGCCTTGACGAAGACCCATCTTCTGAAGGCGGCGAAGAAGGTCCTGGTGAAGAAGAAGTAGAGCCATCTGAAGGCCCAGAAGCTCCTCCAGAGCAAAAAGAGCCGACTGGGGAAGAGGCTGCTGCTGAAGCGCCTCAAGAACATCAGCCGCTTTTAGCTCCAACTCCAAGGTTCCGTCACCTCGTGGAAGTGGTAACAGGTTTCTGCAACCGGGAGTATCCGTTCATTTTAGTCAACTGATGACAATAGCCTCAATAAAGTTTTATCAATTAGCGCAACATCTACAAAAAGATGAAAGGTAGAATCGTCTATAGGGGCAACTGCGCTAAAGACGAACATGGGGCGGCCGCGGTTTATCAAGAACTGGGGGCCAATCCAACTTCGGTACAGGGATTAAGTGCACGTTTAGCTTATGCTTCCTTGCCGGGTCATAGTTCTTCAGCAGCCGATGCTGTTAAGGCTTATGTTCAAGCACTCCTATCTTCCAAATATAAGACCTGGATAGAACTGCCTCCCGAACTTAGACCCAAACACTGCCTAGAGGATCCAACGGGATAAATTCGTTAAGCCTGTAGTTCTCCTTGCAAAAGCCTTTTACGGTCATCCAGACGCTGGCAGTCTGTGGGAACAGCATTTAGAGAAAATGAGTAAGAACTTAGGCGGTCAGGCGGTCAGGAGATTCCCGAATATCCGGGTAACTTCTTTTTCCCTGAAACAAAGTTGTGACTCTCGACATATGTTGATGATCTGACCTTAGCCGGTCCAAAAGAAGAGCATGAGCCCTTCTGGGCCAAGCTGACATCAGTTGTCGACATAGAGCTGCCTGGACCCATTTACCGAATTCTAGGTCGCAATCATTATAGTCATGCCTTTAACGCAAGCCGATGGTCATGAGGAATGTGCTACGTCTCGCGCGCAAAAGGCCCTGGATTTTGACATGCTAGGTTATGCTCACTCACCAGACAGTAGACCTATATAAGTCCATCACCAACACCACTAGTTTAAAACATGCGGCAACACCATTCGTCCCCGATGGCTCCGTCTCAATTGACGACGAGGAAGCAAAGGGCGAGCTTGCCTGATACATGCCGAATACTAATGAAGGCGTTGTGGCTTGGCCGATTGTCTAGATCCGATTTAATTAAACCAATCAACGGTTTAGCCACCAAAGTGCTGTCCTGGTTCAGGGGGATGTTAAACTTTTGTTAAGACTCACTCAGCATATCAATTCAACATCTCACTATCGTTTAGTCGGCACCAAAAAACATAGCCCTGAACAGCTCGAACTCCGTCTCTATGTGGATTCGGATTGGGCTGGGGATCGTTTATCCGGCAAATCGACCTCAGGGGGGTTCTTGATACTGTATGGTCCAAACACATTCTTTCCTTTGGCTTGGGTGAGCAAGAGACAAACCTCGACATCTCGGTCCACTACTGAATCTGAAGTCGTGTCCTTGTGCACTCGCTGTACCAGGAAGGCTTGCCTGCTCTGCAACTTTGGGAGCTATTGTTAGGACGTAGTGTTGTTTTACGATTTCTTGAGGATAATCAAGCCACTATCCTTGTGGTTAGAAAAGGCTATTCCCCCAAACTCAGACACATTACTAGAACCCATAAGATAAACTTGTCTGGCCTGTCGGAAGTCTTCCACAATGACTCAGCTGAACTTGAGTATAGTAAGACCGATGACCAAGCGGCGGACATCTTTACAAAGGCACTGCCACCGCAAAAAATGGGGGCCAGCACTGCGCCTATTAGGCATCCGCACCGGCCTCCAAAGTGAGCTTAGAGCTCCTACGGATGGGCCCCACGTAGTTGTAGATGTAGATGTCTTGATGAGTGGGACTGGGTAGGGGGGAGTAGAAATATTACGACCCCATTACCCCCACATGTATAGTCTACATTAGCTCACACCATGCGGTAGTCCCAATGCGTCGTACAGGCATCAACCACTGTAAATATCCTCTTAGCTAGAAGCGTTAGCTGGAGAGTTTGTAGTCTTTGTATACCTTAGGAATTGTTTTCCCTTCCATCCGGGTCGGGTAAACATAGTAGCCTTCGTTACTACATTGGCCGAAGTCGCACCAGCAAAAAGGTGCGCAGCTTTAATGATCCCAGGGTGTGAAACGCCTACTGGTTGTTTTCCCCCTGCTTTTTCTTTATATTCATATTAGGTAGTATAACCTCCGAATGAATCATCAACCACCAAGGATCGAAGATCTGTGAATCCGAGGCTTTGGACTGAACTCCCAGAGTCTGTGGACCCTGACCTTCTCGAGGTCTACGTCACGCACCTCACGAACGACGTCGCCTGGCAGCACTGGACCGCAAGACGTGTTCCACAAAGATTTGGGTGTGTTTGATCATGGGGTATACCCCAAAAATCCCCCAAACAATTTTTTTGGGGGACAATTGTGGTGAAACAGTGGATTGGCTAACCATTTGCCAGACAAACAAACTTAGGACTACGTGGTTGGAGCTGAGATACTGGCTGCATCCTTGGCAGCAACAGGCTGGGTAATTCCAAGACAGACCTCCATGGTCGATTGGAAGTCAGAGCGTTTATTGCCGCTAAAAGTTTCTTGGCAATGGTGATTGTATACTTTCTGGTAGTTTTTTGATGTTTCTTGCACCAGTCTCGAAGGTTAGCCCAAAAATGAGCCGTGACCACTTAAGTCTGGTCTGGTTGATTAGTTGCAGTTGTATATAAATCATAGGGAATTATTCACCTATCTTGTTATTGAGGATTATATATAAGTATATAATTATATATATGTACTATGTATATGATCACCATGGGAATATCGCCAGCCAGGCACCACTCGACCCTTGGTGGCTCTGGTCACTGACGGCCTCAGTGTTGCTGCGCGTGAAGCCCTCCGACGCAGCGGCTGGCTGCTGATGGAGGTTGGCCTCGTGGGGCATGAAGGACCGCGAAACCCAAACCGTTGTCGTTTCAGCTGTATGATGTTTTGGGATCGACAAAAACAGTTGCTTGGTAACTAAGCTGTGAGTGTAAAACGATGCGGTTTTCAAATCTGTTAAAACATGTCAAACCATTTTTGGCAAACATTGCACGCTCCCCAGGGGTTGACACTCCTCAAGCTCGTGGCTTCTTCTCCAAGATTTGGCTGTGGGCACTGCCATTCCACAAAGTAATCTACATCGACACGGACATTCTGACGCTCGGATGCCACTCTCCCCGACTTTTTGGTACTCTGCACAGCAGAAGAATCCTTGCCATGTTTGCTGGTTGTTGATCAGCTATATACTTTAGCTGGGCAGCTTACGAAATCGGCAGCTGTGTGTTGCCAATCCAAAAAAAACGACGCCAAGGGTCCTACGCAACCTGGACCACGTTTTCCAGGACTATGGGCATTTTGAGTTGGCGGCCGCAGCAGATTCTCAGCCACATATGGATGGCGAGATGATTTCTCAGACAGGCAGGGGCAGCAAGAGTATCAGAGATGAGCAGAGCTGGGTTTACCCCCAAAATTTAGAAAGGGATCCAGAAATGGTCATTCTAGGAAGGAACATGATGAGAATCCATTGGACTTGGGTGACTTGCGGGTGTGATCAGTTTGTTCAGAGAAACCCAGTTGTCATAAAGCCGCCAAGTGCCAAGGCTTCCTGGTGTTGCAACCATGCCCTGAGCGTTTCTCAGAACTTTGGGTGTTGTGCCGTGGCTTGTGATATCTTGTGACGAGCTGACAAACCTGAGTCAAGTCTATTGGGATAGAGATCACTTTTGCTGATTTTTGTTTGAAAACACCTGAACTTGTTGGGTTGTTACTGGTTGCTGATTCCATGGTCTGATTGGATCACGACACTGCCAGGTGTTCAGGTTCCGATCGGCCAATGAAGCTTGACGACTGGAAGCACTTTGAGCAAGGTCCAGTGGGTTTGCTGCAAGTTTGCCGAAATCCATTGACTGGTTTTTTGAAAGCATAGGCGTGCAATCAGAATAAATCAGATACATTCAGATATTGTATGAAAGAAGTATACACGAGGAACTGCTGACTTGGAAGCTAGACTAACAGCGCAACATCTCATCTCGTTGCGATGTCAAAGTGTGACAGGATTCTTCACCATCTACTTTGATTCAGGACAGGCCTGAAACGAATCCAGAAATGCAGGAGGTTTCCAACAATGTCAAATTTTGGGGTAGCAATGGCAATTTTATGCAATTTTGAAATATATGAGATATGCAGCAATGAGTTCAATGTATATCAGGATGTGGATATATGGGGATGAGATTCAGCTGACATGAAGAAAACTGGAGCCATCTGGAGTCAGGAGAGGAGCTCGCAGACCATGGTGGTGGTTGCGGACTGGGATGGCACGAGCTGAAGCCAGAATACAACTTTACCGTGCTTTGGCCGCTTGCGGAGTGCATCAGTCGGCATGTGCGAAGATGTTGATGATTTCTACTTGTGGGAACATGATCTCCACAGATTTCAAGAGGATTGCATGTATGATCATATGTATATATATATATGTATATATATATGCCGTTTGCTTGAAAATCCACACCGGACCTGAACGACAACGACTGTCCTCATTTGTATCCAAGAAGTTCAATGATTCAAACCATAGATATTTTCCGATACAGTCTCCTAGACTTGAACTATGGGAACATTTACATTCTCACCCCCTAAAAATGGGTGGAAGTTCCGAAGGGCTTCCTGTCGACTTCCTATAAACCACAATTTTCCGATGCAGCTAGGTGCGCTATTGCAAGCGGCCCTTGTTTGATGGCTTGAGCCCCAAAAACGCTGCGGTGGTTCACTTTGCATGCGCGAAGCCGTGGGATTGGCGCCTTGCCACCAGTGATTTCATTCAGCGGGGCCAATGGAAGGATTTTTTTCTTGGATGAACTGACATCCCTAATTCCCAGCTATCTTGATATGAACGGAAGTGGGTCAGGGTTTTGACACATCCCCATAGTGGAATTACGTTCCTTGTGCAATGTCACAAGTCCGTCTATTCTGGCCAAAGCCAAGACGAGATCGCATTTGCAAAGGACTGGGATTTTGTGTCAGGTTTGACTGGAACCAACAAATACGCGCATGAACACAAACACGCACACACCCAAACGCCTGGCGCTGAAGTATGTTGTGCATTTTTTCGCCGCTGCTTTCTGCTTCGAGGGCGCAGAAGAACTTCTCACCTGCACCCTATGTGAAGATGTATCTTGAGTTCCTTGGCAGAGCTGAGCTCATTTGACAGAACGGATTGGATGGGTTGTCAATTGCTTACTAACCACCATCAACATAGAAGATTTCTGAGTTCCGAGGTTTGCCAAAGCAGCAGGCATCGTTTGGAAAACCGTGGAGTGTTCTGCGGATAGGGCACGTGATCGCGTCAACCAAGATAAGATGCGCAACTTGCTCTGCAAATCTTGGGATCTTTGTGAAATCGCGGTGCTTTGTGCAGAAGGTGTGGATCAGTATCCTGAAGGCCGATAAGAAGAGTACGGTGCACCTTGGGGCTTTCTTGTGGCGAGTTTGAGAACGTACATGGGAATAAACATAATAAACTAGAACAAGATGTACTAAATGTATCTAAATGTACTGTATCCTCTTCCAGTTTGGTTGGGATGGATTATCTTACAGTAATAGATGCATGCTTTGCATGCACGTGTGCAGACGTTTCCAAGGTGAGATTCAAGCTCGGGGAGGTCTCGGCTAAGCGGCCGGTGTTGCTCCAGACAGCAGCAGAAGTGGTCTGGATCCCCGGTTCGCGAATGCAAAAAGGATTGGTTGACAAAAAAAAGTGACGACTGAGCTTTTCGACGCATGCCTACTACCCCATCGTCATTATTAGCTTTAGTAGCTCTGCTTGAAGAGATCGAAAGAGGTTCGGCTTGGCCGAGCATCCCTGATCAACATGTGTGAACATTTGAGGCTGATGCCATGAAGCTCAAGTCGTCCCAAGCTGTTGAGAAAAGTGTGTTGCATTGCGTTGCCGTGTGTCTTCAACGGTTTTCTTCTAATGACAGCTGGCACCAATCTCGACTAGTGATCAAAGAAGGTTCTTGAGAAAATTGCTTGTGAGATCTTGTACCCCAATTTTCATGATTTTCATGTTTTTTTTTTCTGGTTAATCATCATTTTCCCGTATTCGTTCCCTATTAAGAGTGATAAAACTTGGGGATGTGCCCAGTGCTGCAGGAGCGCCTGCTGGAAGAAGGCATTTCTTTGTCGTTCCATCACAAGTCCGGGTGAAGCTTGCGCATATGTATATAAGCTGTTCATAATTATTTATAAATATATTACTTGTAGATGTATATATATAATAATACTAATAATATATACATATAGTAAAATATACATACATAGATATATGTATATATGATATTAACACTCTGTGTGTGTATATATATATATCAAATGCATTTACATAAAAATAGCATAGATATATTAATGATATAGGTATATTAATAGCGTATAAATGTATATATATATAATGTTGATATATTTTAAATATAGACATACTAATAATATAGATATTAATGATATATACGTATAATCGTTATCCATACATATATTAGTGCAATACACATACGTATATATTATATTAGATATTATATATAATAGTAAATACTGTAATATATAACTAATGCATACATTTATATTATATATCATTCACACATACAGATATATGTATATATGGAATTAATGATATGTATATATATATATATGGTAAATACATATAAATAACACAGATACATTCATAATATGGGTATATTAATAATAATAACAACAATAATAACAATAACACTACTACTACTACTACTACTACTGCTACTGCTACTGCTACTGCTACTGCTACTGCTACTGCTACTGCTAATAATAATAACAATAATAATAATAACTATATATATATATATTCAAAAAATGGATATATTAATAATAAAGATAATTATATTAATGAATTAGACATATTAATAGTATAGACATCTTTATGGTATATAGATCGATAGATCGATAGATAGATAGATAGATAGAGATAGATAGGTAGGTAGGTAGGTAGGTAGATAAATAGATAGAGAGGGAGATAGATAGATAGATAGATAGATAGATAGGTAGATAGATAGATAGATAGATAGAGAGAGAGAGATAGGTAGGTAGGTAGGTAGGTAGATAAATAGATAGAGAGATAGATAGATAGATAGAGAGATAGAGAGATAGAGAGATAGAGAGAGAGAGATAAATAGATAGATAGATAGATAGATAGATTTAAATACATGTAGATAAGGCATAATTACATACATATATGTATATGTACATTTTATGTACCATGTAGCATGAAGGCCGATACTGAGCATGTTGAGTTTTTTTCAAACTGCCCGACTAGCTTGAAGTCTCGCAACTGACAGCATCGGGAAAGGCTCCCTGCATGAACTGCCAGCTCCATCAACTGCTGCTGAAGAACGAGCAGCCGCATGGGTGCAGGATATGGGGAGACACAGCAATATGGGTCGAACTAAAGATGGATCTATAGTGGCTATGTAACTAGTAGTAAAGTAGATCAAAGTAGAGTATTTCAGGATTTGAGTTTCATTTCTTTAATGCAAGGTGCGAGATATTGTAAGTTCATCTTCCGAGGAAAATTCGATCAAAACTCAGATTCCTGTGTCACCACACAGATTCTTGCTTCTTGATTATTCTATATATGTCGTCGTGCTTATGATCCCATACCTTCTGTCTATTTCTGACCACAACCATGGCAGCACAGTTGATTTCTTGGTTCCTGCAGGAGTTCGATGTATCAAGACACCGGACCAAGCTGAAAAAGGAGTGTATATGCATGAGCAGCGTTAAACGTTGCAATATGTTGCAATATCAACATGTTGCAATTTCTCCAAATGATTTGGCAGAATGAACACTTCATGTCTTTGCCATTTGTCTGCCTTTTCTGCTACTAGTTTAGTAGAGAATCGGGGGTCCATCCATAAGAACTAGCAATCATCGCATTCCCCTCGCCAGTCCCCTCGGCGTTGGGCCTCGCCGCAGCTTCGGGTGGTGGTTCTAAGCAAGGCGCCACGGAAGCGATCCGTTGGGGGTTTCCTAAGTCATAGGGATACGTGTTTATTATGGAACAGCCTACTACAAATGGAGGATTTTGGGGGTATTTTGGGAAACCTTTACCTTTTGAATCTTACATGATACTCATTTTTTCTTGTTAGGACTGATAACTAAAGTCGAACCCGCTGTTTCCCCTTGTTCGCCCTGATTTTCCCGAATGCATAGCAAGGGTTCCCGTTTCACTCTGGGGGTTTGGGGGTTGAGGGTGTGTTCGCTAGACGTTGCGCAACCGTCCGCAACCGTCCGCAACCGTTCGCCGCCGTTCGTATGAGGTCTGGCCGTGCTTCTGGGGAGTCTCCTGCAAAAATGGTCACTTTTGAAGTCAAATGTTGTGCAACCTTGTTTCGTGTGGCAGGTGTGGCACTTTGTGACATCGCAGCATGTTTCATGAGGTGACAAAAGTCGTTCCGTGTGACAGGCGCAATACATTTGCGAGGTTATCAGAAGAGGGATTGCATTTTTCTTGGCAGGCGCAGCACTTTGGAGACCTCCATCGTCATTTTGCGTGGCAGGCGCAGCACTTTGGACGTGCGGTGTTGCGCGTTTTGTGCGAATCGTACTGTCAGGGTGGTGGCAACGTGCAAATCGCGTGGCAAGCCTGGGACATCGCGAGAGTGTCATTTTGTGTGGCAGGCGCAGCATTTGGTGCAGATCCGTCATGTGTGGAATGCCATTTTGCTTGGCAGGTGCAGTATTTAGTACTTTACACTTTACGCTCGACACTCTACACTTTACACTCCACACCCCGCACTTTACACTTCACGATTTACACTCTACACTTTACACTTTACACTCCACACTTTACACTCCACACTACGCTTTACACTCCACACTGTGCACTTTACACTCAACACTGTAGACTATATATATACATACACTTTACACTTGACACTTTAAACTCCGCACTCTACACTTTACACTCCGCACTCTACACTCTACATTTTACACTTTGCACTCCACACTCCACACTTTACACATTGCATTTCACACTTCACGCTTTACACCTGGCACTTCACACTCTACACTCCACACTCTACACGCTACACATTACACTTTACACTTTGCACTTTACACTTTCCACTCTACGGTTTACACTTTACGCTTCACGAATTAAACTATACACCACGCACTTCACACTCTACACTTTACACTCCACACTCTCCACTTTACGCTCCACACTTTACACTAGACACTTGACACTCCACACTCTACACTTTACAATTGAAACTCCACACTCTACACTTGACACTTTATATTCCAAGCTCTACACTTTGCACTCCACACTACATTTTACACTTCACACTTTGCACTTTGCACTTGACACTCCACACTCTACACTTTACACTCCGCACTCTACACTTTACACTCCACACTCTACATTTTACACTTCACACTTTGCACTTGACACTCCGCACTCTACACTCTACATTTTACACTCCACACTCTACACTTTACTCTCCACACTTTCCACTTGGCACTTGACACTCCACACTCCACACTTTACACTTTGCACTCCACACTCCGCACTCTACACTTTCCACTTCTAAGTGTAGATGTGTAGACACTCTACACTCTACACTCTACACTTCACACTCTACATTTTACACTCCACACTCTACACTTTACACTCCGCACTTTACACTTTACACTCCACACTACATTTTACACTACACTTTGCACTCCACACTTTACACTTCACACGTAGCGTCCTCATCGCACAATCATAATCTGCCGAAGATACAAAATGGGCTGCAGCCACGGGTTGCAACATCTATGAGGTTTTCCTCTCTGTGTTTTTTGACATTTGTACCATGAACATACGTGTGAGAATTCGGGTTCGCGGGCTGCATCTTTGGAAGGGTTTGACTATTGGTTCAATTTTGCATCCGGGATGATGAACAACGTATTTTTACAGGGGCTTGAAACCACCAACCAGACAACATGACACGGACCACTTTCATGTTTCAACACCACGGGACAAGAAATTGTTTCGTAGAGTTTGAAACGCCGCGGGTCGCTACGCCAGGACCACTGGCTACACTGTTTTCAGCTAGAGGCCAGATGCGCCAAACCCCAACCCTGCAGAAACACCTCAGAGAACGGTCCTAGTCCTTTCAGCCCCACGCCATTCTTTGAGTTTTAACGGTTTGAAAGGTGCCAATCGACACGCCATCTTGTGTGAGGCAAGTCGGCTACAGGCTCTTTCATCTGGTGGAGGCAGTCGCATGCGCTTCCACTTGGAACGATAGAGATTGTGCCTGCTGTTGACAGACATAGTTGAGTTTTTCTTCATTGTGTATGGGTCCAAACCCTTGTCACTGGCCAACATCAAGATAGCTTGTGAATGGCTGGAATTGATGGGTGTTCATGATGTTCAGCCCTCAAATATGTCCGAACATGGTGTCAATATGTGTCCATAGCGTCATAGCATGTCAGGGCTCAACACAGCTATCAACACGTTTGGTTCCTACTGGTCCCCATGTGATTTACGTCATGCCTCGCCTCGGATTTCAGCGACAACTGCACCTATGACTTGTGCCTCACAGGTGCAGCGCCCGCACATGGCACTGGCATTGAAGGCCTTGAAGCCCTGGAGGCCTTCCAGGAGTTCTTATTGTTTTCGATATATATATATATTTATATTGATGGTTGTTGATGTTTACTGATGTTGATTGACGTTTGAACATTTTGAATGATGTTGATTCCTTTCTTCGATCTGTGAATCAATCTTTACCACCGATCAATCTTTAGTCGCATAGTCGCTTTTTCGATGGATAAAGAGCAGCGCAGGCAGAACCACAGTGGTCCATGTATGCGCCCTCCATGGCAGTGTTTCCGGTGCCCGGGAAACCCAGGTGCGCCCCTTGAGACTGAGCGGCTGCTAAAGCCCGGGTGATGAGTAGTTAGGGCATACTAACCAAATCCAACCAATATGTTGAGGTTTATCGCAATCCATCATGGGACATCCAATCTCAAGTGTTCTTTTTCATAAAATGCAATGCCGAATCGGCAAACTTGCAGTTCTTTCTCAAGCTGGAGTTTGTGTCAGATCTACTTCAAATGGAGGCTTTGGCTCAACACATCACATCGAGTGGGACACCTCTGGATTCTTTTCAGCTTCCTCTTTGAAACAAGAACGGTGAGCAATGGTTGCGCAAGGGTATGGGAAAGAACAGCAGCGACTTGAAGTCACTTCAGAGGAATTTATATGTCACCTCAGCCACTCAGCCACCATCCAGCACCATGGCTGCAAAAGACATCAGCCATTTAGCATCACGCATAGAGAGAATTTGCAAGGTACACCCTTTGGCAATCTAAGTTAGACATGGAAAAGAGATGAACATGGTCCCTTTGTAGATGATAACGTATAACGATATGGTGATTTTCCATAGCAACCCGTTGAATTACCTAAAGGTACTTGGTAGATCTTGGTAGAATCCTGCCGGAACTATTCTGCATGATGTGCTAACTCGGAAGCCATGCCGGCCATGCCCCATCGAAGTCTCGCCGGTCTGGCCGCCGAACCCCGAGACATCCCGAGACATTCAGTGATTCTGGTGATGTCTTGGAGGACCAGAATCTAGAAAGAAAGTGCCAGTGTTTCTTGCGGAAAGTCTTGGAATAAGTGAGACTTGCTTACATGCTTTGATCTCACTTGGGTGTGGATATACAGGGATATACCGATATACCGTACCAAATGGCCATGTAGGAAAAATGGTGATAAGCCAGTGGAATTGGGGGTGCCCATGAGTACCCTATTTTCAGACAACAGCTACGTAGCCAATCACTCTTCAAAGGGACTAGCTGAGGCCGTGGCTTTCCTTGTGGCCTGGGGATCCAGCACCTTCTTGAGGCCTCTCCTCGGCTTACGCTCATCTGAGACACTCATGCTACATAGAGAGTCTCAAAAGAAGACTTTGAATCATGTGGGGGTTTCCAAAGATAGGGGAACCCCCAAATCATCCATTTTAATGGGAATTTCCCTTATAAACCATCCAGCTATTGGGGTACCTCCTTTTTAGGAACCCCGATGTTCAGTCTCAAAAGAGGCCGCGCCCCAGGCCCATCTATCCAACATTGGGCGCTCTTCCTGCTCGGCCTTCGGCGTATGGCCACACACGCCATGAGCACGATGGGCACGATGCAAGGATAGGGTTGCCACAGCAAGCCCTGAGTCTAGGCGCCTGGGTTTTGGGGATGTTTTGAGGTCCAAATGTGAGGGTAAAGGAATATGTAAATTCAAGGCACTGAACAAAACAAGCCTTTTGGAAGATAGCCTTTTTTTCAAAACTTTTGATGGTTTCAGCAATGGATGGCGGAAAGTGGATTCGAATGTGGTTTATCCCAGGTTACTTCAAGGCAGGACCAGCCTTGCCAGCTCCAGGTCAAACTTTAAGTGCCACTTGTTTGGGACCGACTTTACTGGGCCTGTGGCGTTCAGAGTGCGCCTTGAAGCACTGCGTTTGGAAGGAACAAGTTCTAGAGTCTAGAGTCGTGTTGAGTCTACTCTGCAGAGGTGTAAAGGAGAGTATTGAAAAGCGGTTCTTGTATATACTATCATGATACTGTAATTGCATAGATTTCGTTGATTCTTGGGCAACCAACTCACTTGAGTTGCACCGATTCACGATAGGCTACTTGGAAAGACCAAACGATGAGACGGAATTGACGTCGCAGTGAAGAGGTACGGAGTCTCCTACGGCTACGGCAGTGCTGTTGTGCCACTCTCAGTGGTTTTTCTGTATGGCAACAGAGGCTACATTCAGCACATGTGTTGGACCTGCCTTTTAAAAATTATCATTGCACCTTCATATACACACAAACACCATACATGAATGGTTGGCGAGCTTTCACAAGCTATTTGTACATGAGTTCTCATTGTGGGCGCAGGAGGTGCGCAATTTGATTTTCAAAAAAGCAGCCACTTACAGCCACTTGCCAGTAGCAGCCACTTGGAGCCACTTGCCAGTGGCTGCAAGTGGCTGCAAGTAGCTGCAAGTGGCTGCAAGTGGCTGCAAGTGGCTGCAAGTGGCTGCAAGTGGCTGCAAGTGGCTGCAAGTGGCTGCAAGTGGCTGCAAGTGGCTGCAAGTGGCTGCAAGTGGCTGCAAGTGGCTGCAAATCGCTGCAAGTGGCTGCAAGTGGCTGCTTGGGCAAGTGGCTGGAAGTGGTTGCAAGTGGCTGCTTGGGCAAGTGGCTGGAAGTGGTTGCAAGTGGCTGCTTGGGCAAGTGGCTGCAAGTGGCTGCAAGTGGCTGCAAGTGGCTGCAAGTGGCTGCAAGTGACTGCTTTTTCGAAAATCAAAATCATTCACGTTTGCTCGCTCCCTGCGAGTTCTAGACTACATTTGTGTTGGTGTGCTCATAATGTGTGTACATTCTCAAGAACATATATGAACACACACATATATAATCATATATATATAAATATATATATATAAATAATATAAATAGATATATATATATATTATGAATATATACACATGTCACATATACAAAATATACTTAAACGCTTTCTGAGTATGGTCCAAGATGATCGTACTTTAGAAGCACACACCAGCCAAATTGCACAGTCCGACCAACTCGTGCCTGGTTGAAGTTGGCCTCGTGAGGCGCTGTCAGCCTACCTCCTTTGGCGAGATGCGACTGGTCTTGCAGCTGTGCATTTGTTTTGCCTTATGCTGTATGGGGTGAGGTGCTCACCTGAGTCACCTCATGCCAATCAGTCTGCGCAGTTTTTTGTAGGACTGAAACGCGAACAGACGCTGTTTTCCTAACAGAAATGCAAGTCAAGGTCACACCATGTGTGATGAAGACATTTTTTGTCGGAGTTCTATCAGTTGAAGCAGGTATAAGCAGGTTGCACAATGATAACAACAATTCTGCGAGTCGTTATTTTTGTCGTTTTTGTTTTTGCATTCAAGGCTCAACCTGTTTCTTCTGTGGCGAGAGCTTTGCATTCCCAGGCTTTGGCTCAATCTGGATGGATCCTTTTCAGCTGCCATGAAATACACGGACAGTTTCAAGAAAACCAGTTGGTCGATGATTAGCTCGGATATTTCAGAGGGTTACACTATGCTATACTACACAATATTGATTGGGCCCAGGCATGATTATCATAATCGATTATCGTACCCTATACGTGCCTAATGCGGAGATACAACCCCATAGTCCGTTATCATTCCATACGCGCCTATATGATGGGGGGTTATACCACCCTATATGGAATGGTTTTCCTTTTCTCACCACGATTCTGATGCGAGAAAGGAAATCTGCCAGCCGAAGGTTTCGAGAGATGCGAAACCGTATTGAAGAGCGAGCAGTGCAACAAGGTGGACGCCTGAACCGGCCCAAAACCTCAGAGAGAAGAGGTTGGTTTGTCCAATAATTTCGGTGCCCTGAATTATCCATCAAATATCTAAGATTATCCAAAATCCAGCGATTGATCATAAGTTTGTCTGTAAACAAACAGAGAGTTCTCATAATTTACGACATGTAAACAAAAGCCATTGTGGGATGATGATATATCCCATTTCAGGACAAGCCCAGTTGCAGTCTGAAAAGCCATTCTTCAGCCTTGAAGATGACAAAAACACCAGCATTTTCCATGAGCGCAGGATTCTCCCAACAAAATCCTATGTATTGTGTATATATATATACGTATATATAATATATGATTATGATTATATATATATGTATATACACATATTTGTGAATATTATATAATATACATAAACACTGAATACGCATAGATACGTGTAGATATGTTTGTATCTATGTATACATATAGGTGTGCATGATATACATATATAATATCTACACACAGACACAGACACACACACACATTACTTCTTATCCCCAGTGTTGATGTCCAAGCTGACATAGCAGTCAGATCAGTACATGTTTTCAAATTTTCAGGCGTTGTTCAATGGGTCAACTCTCGTTGACGAGTTGTGGCCTAGGCTGCCCTTCATTGTGACATGTGCTCTACTCTATCTGGGATTGGTGGCACCAGGCGTTCTGGTGTTCAAGGTGCACGACTAGATGCCGGCAGTTTTTCAACCAAGATAACTTGGCAGATGGCGAACTCTAGGATTCCCAAAGTTGTGACTTTGAACTTTGACCTTGGACAAAAAAGGCAGACCTAGTGAGGCCACTGGACTATGTCCAAATCAATTGGATTGCAGATTCGTTCAGTTGACCAACGACTTGGAATATGTGCATTAGTTGGTACAATAGTCATAGTCAAAGCATGGGATTTTCCACAAAAGGGGATGGATAGTCATCAATCCGTGAACAGGGATTTATAAACACTCATAAACCACACGGCACATATCATCCTGATTCACTGGTCCACTAGCGAACTCTGCACTGGGCCACGAGGCATCTGTCCGTGGCGCCCAGTTTGGCAGCGGTTTTCGCTTGGCTTTGCTTGGGATGTATGTTGGCAACCCAGGATGAAACACGCTGATTGCTGTACACACTATGAGAGAGAGATTTTTACACAGTCTTGTACACTTGAACATTTGCATGAGTGTTTCCTTTATTGATGAGATATACAGATACATGCATGATCACTAGCCGCTAATGTAGATAGGGATTACATGCATATGTTGCATGTAGCCTGCAACTGCAAACATTGTGCCACTTCCCAGTGCTTCGACAAGCGTCTTGCTTATAGATATAGAGACAGCAGTGAATGCACAGTGACCTATAACCTGCACGTATGTCTGCAAGAACAAATGCTTGTTGTCAAATTGAGCAGCATCCAAAGACTTCCCCATGCAAGAGCCCAAAGCAAGCTACCGTATCCACAAGGCTTGTTGGATTCTCTTTATCTCATTCTTGTTCTGAAACCAGCAACAAAAAGCCACAGTCATCACTCATATTCGTATTTCTTCCCATTCACCGGGACAGCCAGCACTATCCACCACAGCTGCACCTGAATCAACGCGGGTTTCATCCGGTCCGCAAGCAGAATGTACCGAAGACCCTCGAGTTCCTGACGATAGACTCGCGCATGATGCCGTATCCTGCACGGAGGTGGGGTGAACCACTCCGAAATTGGGGATGATTGAAATTGGTTGAAATCCACACACCCAAAAAAGGGTAAGTCCTAGGGCATTGAGGATAGTTTACGTTTTTTGTTTACCACATGTGCTGTATTTTTAATGGAGAGATGTGGAGAGATGTAGCAACACATCATATTGATATGGAATGTATTGAACTGTCATATTTGGGACACTTATATAGTATTTACATAGTAATATATATAACATTATAGATTTGATATATTTCTGATATAGTTCTGATACGTTTCATATATATATATATATTGCATAGCCATTCCAATTCCACATCTGAAGTTCCTGTGGCCATCAAGGCGGAGCAAAGTCATGGCGCGGCTCACGAATCTATTGTTGGAGGTCTCGATCGCACCAGGCGATGCAGCGATGGGTACGGACAAATGTCCAAGGGCAGTAATGGGATATCATGTGAACAACATAATGAGCAAGAGCAGTTCGCGTGATCAGTATATAGCCTATATAGCGAAGAGTAACACTTCGGGAAAGCGTGATTTTAACGGGTGAAAACACTCTCGGGCGCGAAACCCTGTGCTTTTTTCGTGTAATGTGGCTCTTGGGGTCGCCGAAGTAGGGTCTCTGTTTCCGCAGCTGCGGGGCTTGATCCGGCAAAGTTGTCGACAAAAAGTGCACAGGACATCACAGGACTGTAGTGAGAGCGCGATTTGCACTTCAAAATGTAAAAAAAAACTGAGGGTCGGTCTCGGGGCACTTTTGGAAGATGAGGAGGTCGGCAAAATGCGCACCAGACTGTACCGAGAGCTCGATTACACATAAAAACGCTTAAAAATTGGAGGTCTTGGAGCAGCCCCGGATTTGTGTGGTCGAGTCCGCACTGTTGACGCTGCGCGGATGTTGGTCGATTTGGTGCGATGCTCCTGCTATGCGGGTTTGCAACCGGGTGTGACAAAACGCATTGGCACAGCTGCGCACAGCAAAGCATGACTGTTTCTGCGATGCTCCTGGCAAGCGGGATTGCAGCTCGAGGTTGCTAAGCACGCTGTAACAGCTGCGCGAAAGATAGCTCTTGACCATAGTGCTACTCTTGTGCTATGCAGGATAGCAGCTGGAGGCTGCTAAACGCATTGTAACAGCTGCACGATAAGTGGCTGCTCAGAGAAGAAGTAGCTGAGAGAAGAGGTGCCTCAGCGAAGAGGTCCCTCAGTGAAGAAGTAGCTCAATAAAGAAAAGTAGCTCGCCCATCCACCCATCCACCCATCCACCCATCCACCCATCCACCCATCCACCCATCCACCCATCCACCCATCCACCCATCCACCCATCCATCCATCCATCCATCCCTTCATTCATTGGTTCATTGGTTCATTGATTCATGGGTTCATGGATTCACTGATTCAGTGGTTCGTTGCTTCACTGGATCAGTGATTCATTGGTTCGCTGATTCATTGGTTCATCGACTCACTCAGTCGCTTGTGCATTGGTTCTTTGGTTCCTTGATTCACTGAATCGCCGGTTCACTGAGTCATTGGTTCACTCAATTGTCGTTTCATTGATTCATCAGTTCATTGCCCCGTTGTTGATTCACTGAGCCATTGCTGATTCCTTCGTTCATTCATTCAGTCAGTCATTCACTCACTTACTCACTCATTCATTTCACTTTCATTTCGTTTCATGTCATTTCGACTCGTTTCATTTCATTCCATTTTCAATTCCAATTTTCAATTTTCAATTTCATTTTCATTTTAATTTTCATTTTCACTTTCATTTCATTTCGTTTCATTTCGTTTCATTTCATTTCATTCATTCATTCCTGCATTCCATTCATTCCTTCCTTCCTTCATTCCTTCATTCCTTCATTCCTTCATTCCTTCATTCCTTCATTCCTTCATTCCTTCATTCCTTCATTCCTTCATTCCTTCATTCAGTCGCTCAGTCGCTCAGTCGCTCAGTCGCTGAGTCATTCACTCATTCACTCATTCACCCATTCACTCATTCACTCATTCACTCATTCACTCATTCACTCATACATTCATTCATTCATTCATTCATTCGTTCATTCGTTCGTTCGTTCGTTCGTTCATACATTCATTCATTCATTCATTCATTCATTCATTCATTCATGCATTCATGCATTCATGCATTCATGCATTCATGCATTCATGCATTCATGCATTCATGCATTCATGCACTCATGCATTCATGCATTCATGCATGCATGCATGCATGCATGCATGCATTCATTCATTCATTCATTCATTCATTTATTCATTTATTCATTCAGTCGTTCACTCACTCACTCACTCACTCACTCACTCATTCATTCGCTCATTCATTCATTCATTCATTCATTCACTCACTCACTCATTCATTTCATTTCATTTCATTTCATTTCATTTCATTTCATTCATTCAGTCAGTCAGTCAGTCAGTCGCTCGCTCGCTCGCTCCCTCCCTCCCTCACTCACTCCCTCCCTCACTCCCTCCCTCCCTCCCTCCCTCACTCACTCACTGACTGATTCGTTGATTCATTGGTTCACTGGTTGCTTGATTCATTGAGTCATGGGTTCGTTGTCTCATTGATTCATTGGTTCACCGGTTCATTAATTCATTGGTTTGTTCACTCAGTTGTGCACAGATTCTTTCATGTCATTTCATTGGCATTTCAACAACCATTTGCTCATTCCGTGATGCATCTCACAACTTCAACACTTCATTGTTTCTGCATCGCAAAAACTTTTTTATAGGCCATTGATTTCCGGTCCTTTCGGCAAATCCTACTTTTGAAACTTCCGCCGCGGCGCATGCCGGGCACTATCTGGTATGAATGAAGATTTCAGGTATGATGGTTGGTGATGTTTTGACGATTTCGGAAACATGGTATGATTACATTGTTTTACCCTGTGAATTTGATTTTCTGCGCTTGGGCCAGGTACGCAACAAGCGAGAAGGTTCTTGTTGTCCTTCATTCTTCTGCCACTTTGCTGCAGTGCTTCAACAGGACCATGCCATCAGGACCACCAGTCACTCGTCCCTGTGCTGCCAGGGTTGCCTGGATTGGCCTTTATGGGGACCTTTTGGGCGCTGGCCTGTCAGACAATGGCTTGCGACCTGACAAGGACTGGTTTATTTTGGAGGCGAAATGGATGGCAAAAAATATATAAAACCCCATGCAGATCTGAAACACATTTGCAGAATGTTGTAGAGTGGGTGACTTGACATGAATTTTCCATGCCAACTTTACTGTAACCGTTACAGACCAAAAAATCCATAAGGCTCACGCAAAATTGCAACCTGCCTCACTTTTTCCTACTCGAGTATAGCAACTTTTTGCAAGAGGCGTCAGTTTTTTTGAATTTTCATTTCGACTTTCAAATGCTGCACTTCCAAGTATCTAACTAGTTTAGGCTAGCCTATTTGGATTCCTGTACTTGTAGCATTCGGACATATCACAGTAAGAAATATTCAAAGTCTCGCCGCCTGAGTAGTATTCTTTGTGGAGTCTAACATCGATGCTGGGGGCTCTGCAGGACTCTTTTTTGGCCCGCATGGGCTTCCGTATCTCTGTCCTAGTAGCAACCCTTCTGGTCACCGAAACCACTCTTATCCTTGTGATGCTCGGCGATTTCGCACGTTTGTTCTCTCCTGGGTCATTTTGTTTGATAATCACGGACCATTTTTCTCCTGGTCAAGCTGCCATTGTTTCCTGCACCATTCTCTATGTGCGGTAAGGCTGTGTCGCTACCTTGCTTAGGAATGGCACAGTTGTCTACGGATCTATGTTCTTACATCAGAAGGCTGGAGAATTTTGCCACCAGAGTGAGGAAGCTGGAGTTGCCATGGCCTGGTTTCGAACACGTATAGTCATGTATGATATGTCATGTGATATGTATAATTATATATATTTATATATAATTATTATCCTGCCGGACCGGAAACCCAGGTCGTGAGAAAAACATGTTTTTTTCATTGCGTTCTCGTCGCAGTGAGGTGTCTTTTTGTTTGACCCAAAATCCATGAAATTCCGACGTTTGATTTTAGCGATTTTCACTTTCAATCGTGCTATCGCTATATAGGGACATATATTTTCTCTTGGTGTGTGTGCAAGATCTCATGAAGCTGAATCCAGCAGAGCATCCAGTGCGCGGAGCTTTTTACCGTCCCACCCACCCCAACCCCAGCTTGACATGTGCCACAGGACCAAAAGCTTAATCAACCAACCCAGTTTCGCCAGCACGGTCCCCGACGGTTTTCGGTGAACTGGCATACAGACATACATGCATACATTCATACATCCATACAAACATGCATGCATTCGTTCATACATACTGTACATCCATTCATACACACATTCATACATACATGCATACATGCATGCATGCACAGATGAATAGATGCATATATGCATAGGTGCATAGGTGATACATGCATAGATGCATAGGTACATACAGGTACATGCATGCGTACACACATCAAACACACACACACATGCACAGAGACAATATACATACACACATACACACATATGATCACATATGCACACATACACTAGACTAGATTACATTGCGTTACATTGCGTCACATGCGTACACTTATATATACATATTATCTATTTCTATCTATTTCTATAGCACCATTGTCGGATTCGTTTCTCTTCGACCCATGGAAGAAAGCTGGAAACTTGACAAATCTTTGCTCTGTTTTGTAACACCACTGAGCCAATGGACAAACAGCTTCAGGATTTTGTGGTTTTAGACTTGGACAGTGTTTTGTCACTGTTTTGTCACTCTTTCACCAGGCCTTTCTGCTGGGTTTCTTCACATCATGGGCCATCTTTGCTGTGCTGATCTTGGTGCCTTGGGTTGCAGCCAGTTTCCATCAGCAGTTTCCCACAACGGCCACAATGGCCCCAACGGAAGGCACACTCCTCAGAAAGTCGAAGCTGGCTTTTGTATGTGGTGCCCATTTGCGCAGCTGGCCGACTCTTGATGATTCCTGCATCCTGGCGATGATGTGGAGTTGCTTGCAAGTGGATGTGTGTGAAATTGTTGACATCTCTGGTATGTGTGGTTGTGTGCATCAAGCATAAACTCATGGTCTACACACAAGCATTATTTTTCTCATTTTTCATGCTACTGAACGATTCCAATTTTCTGATTCAGTATTCGTCATGACGCCAAACATCTATGCTGCTACACAGACCAATTCTGAGGTCATCAGAGCCGAACGGGTAAAGTTCACTCGCATGGCTGATATGGCCAGATGTAAGAGCATCTCTCTCGCGACGTGACTCAGCCTGTGTTGGGCCAGGGAGTAGGCTGAATAGGCCCTATTCGTTGACTAGGCATTGGCAGACCGGCTGAGCTCTGCCGGTGTGTTTCTGGCCAGGATCCAAAAAGCCATTGGCGAGACGCCGGAACGGGAACTGAGTCAAAAGCAGCGAAAGCGATTGCTGCGGTTGGCAGAGCAACAGGATCTGAATCAACAGCGACCTTTCTGGGAAGAGGTGGATGTGAGGCCTGGGTCAGCTTGATAGATCGTTGCTACGGTTGCTATTTGCCTTTATGGAATTATGGTTTTGCTTGCAAATTGCAGAGCTTCGCACAGCGACGATGCCATAAGGGTTATGTAAAGTAGTGTGAGCGTTGGTGTTGTTCATGTGCTCGGCGCATGCGCGCAGGTGCAGAGCACAGTATGATGCTCTTTTCATACCGTAGTTTGTAACACATCTTTTTGTCGCATGGTTGTGCTTCTTCTTCTTCTTCTTCTCCTTCTTCTTCTTGTTCTTGTTGTTGTTGTTGTGGTTGTGGTTGTGGTTGTTGTTGTTGTTGTTGTGGTTGTGGTTGTGGTTGTGGTTGTCGTTGTGGTTGTGGTTGTGGTTGTTGTTGTTGTGGTTGTGGTTGTGGTTGTGGTTGTCGTTGTCGTTGTGGTTGTGGTTGTGGTTGTTGTTGTTGTTGTCGTTGTCGTTGCCGTTGTCGTTGTCGTTGTCGTTGTCGTTGTCGTTGTTGCTGTTGCTGTTGCTGTTGCTGTTGTTGTTGTTGTTGTTTGTGGTTGTGGTTGTGGTTGTGGTTGTGGTTGTTGTTGTTGTTGTGGTTGCTGTTGTCGTTGTCGTTGTCGTTGTTGTTCTTGTTCTTGTTTTTGTTCTTGTTCTTGTTCTTGTTCTTGTTCCCCACCTGCCAGGTGAGGGTTGTTAGATTTTATGTCAGTTGCCTGGTCCTCCTCGTCCTCCTCCTTCTCCTCCTCCTCCTCCTCTCGTTGTCCTCCTCGTCCTCCTGCTCAACTGCGACTCGCGATCCACAGTGTTCTCTGTCGGACCTCCACCACGACCATCCACGCTCAGTGTGCCCTGCCGGACCTCAACCACGACCATCCACGCCCAGTGTTCCCTGCCGGACCTCAACCACGACCATCCCCGCCCAGTGTTCCCTGCCGGACCTCAACCACGACCATCCACGCCCAGTGTTCCCTGCCGGACCTCAACCGCGAGTATCCCCGCCCAGTGTTCCCTGCCGGACCTCAACCACGACCATCCACGCCCAGTGTTCCCTGCCGGACCTCAACCGCGAGTATCCACGCCAAGTGTTCCCTGCCGGACCTCATGTAGGAAGATAAAATGTCAGATAGAGTGCCAGAAGATTTGCCAGGTAGAATGCCAGAAAATATGCCAGAAGATATGCCAGATAGATATGCCAGAAGATATTCCAGAAGATATGCCAGATAGAATGCCAGATAGATGCCAGATAGAATGCCAGAAGATATGTCAGAATATATGCCAGAAGATATGCCAGATAGAATGCCAGATAGAATGCCAGAAGATTTGCCAGAAGAATGCCAGAAGATATGCCAGATAGAATGCCAGAAGATGCCAGATAGAATGCCAGAAGATATGCCAGACGATATGCCAGATAGAATGCCAAATAGAATGTCAGAAGATATGTCAGATAGAATGCCAGAAGATGTGCCAGTAAGAACATGTATAAATGTCATGGTGGGGATCACACGAAGTAAAGTAATGGTTCTTGCAACACATCTTATGTTTGCATTTTCGTGTACCCCTAAAATCGTAACATAGATTGTGTTTTCGCGTTTTTTGACACTCTCGGAGCAAAAAACACCGTAAGTACCGATGTTTTTTAAGTACCGGTGTTTTTTTGCGCCTCGGAAGCCCAATACCATGGTATTTACGTTTTTCCCCACCTGCCAGGTGAGGGTTGTTAGATTTTATGTCAGTTGCCTGGTCCTCCTCGTCCTCCTCCTTCTCCTCCTCCTCCTCTCGTTGTCCTCCTCGTCCTCCTGCTCAACTGCGACTCGCGATCCACAGTGTTCTCTGTCGGACCTCAACCACGACCATCCACGCCCAGTGTTCCCTGCCGGACCTCAACCACGACCATCCACGCCCAGTGTTCCCTGCCGGACCTCAACCACGACCATCCACGCCCAGTGTTCCCTGCCGGACCTCAACCGCGAGTATCCACGCCCAGTGTTCCTTGCCGGACCTCAACCACGACCATCCCCGCCCAGTGTTCCCTGCCGGACCTCAACCACGACCATCCACGCCCAGTGTTCCCTGCCGGACCTCAACCGCGAGTATCCACGCCAAGTGTTCCCTGCCGGACCTCATGTAGGAAGATAAAATGTCAGATAGAGTGCCAGAAGATTTGCCAGGTAGAATGCCAGAAAATATGCCAGAAGATATGCCAGATAGATATGCCAGAAGATATTCCAGAAGATGTGCCAGATAGAATGCCAGATAGAATGCCAGATAGAATGCCAGAAGATATGTCAGAATATATGCCAGAAGATATGCCAGATAGAATGCCAGATAGAATGCCAGAAGATATGTCAGATAGAATGCCAGAAGATATGCCAGATAGAATGCCAGAAGATTTGCCAGATAGAATGCCAGAAGATATGCCAGACGATATGCCAGATAGAATGCCAAATAGAATGTCAGAAGATATGTCAGATAGAATGCCAGAAGATGTGCCAGTAAGAACATGTATAAATGTCATGGTGGGGATCACACGAAGTAAAGTAATTTTTTGCTTCTGGTAGCAAAATCACGGCATTTATAATGTTTTTTGGCCAGCGCCTGGCAAGAACACTGGTATTTTGCAAGAAGTACTTTTTCCATGCCAAAGGCACAAAACCACTGTAAATTACAGTGTTTTGGCGCTTGGCAAGCACCAAAAAAACAGCAAAAGTTCGCCAACAAGTGCCCAAAATAGACTTCCAAAAAGCATCTGGTAATTCTAGCATCTTTTTCTCCCACCCCCGACCCCGAAAAACGTGAAAACACAACCAGAGTGAAGGATTTTTGGGGGTCGGCGGCAGCGGCGCGCCCTATGATTCTTGTTTCAATTTGACATGATTTAACCCATAGTTATAGTGGATTTTAGTGCATTTTGGTGGATTTTAGTGAGTTTCACCCAGCATTTTTCTCACTGGCCCTGCAGTCGCTTCCTCCGCGATGCTGGTGCTGAGCTTTCTGAGCACAGCGGTGCAGCTGGAACGGCGGCTTTGCTAACAGGATCCCACCGGCTGAGGTTTCAAGATGACTGAGTGAAGTGGAAGACAGGAAACTGTGTGTAACTAAGAACTCACAACCTGGCTTGTGATCTAATAGGATAATAGTGAATAGTATGTCCAGAACTGATCACTGGAGATATCCATGCGTTGAATGCGCGCAGGAGTTGTTGCCCGAATCGGAGGCACATCTGCCTTCAACAACTATGGTGCCTGGGAAGCGAGCCAGTGAATGTGGGACCGTGCAACGTGTTGGGTTGACGTGTTGTGATTTTTCGGAACAACTCAGGTATTTTCGCCACCTTTAGCAGCGGATGTTACTATTTGCTGGCCAGCGACACAGCAAATTTCCTGCTTTTCAGCATGGCCTGCTTTATGGACGGCTGCATTGGCCCATTGTGCCCAGACGCATTGGTGTCACTGCCCAGAGTAAAAACATTGGAGCTGTTTCTAGAGCTCATGACCCAAAGGACTCATGAAGGCCATGAGACCATACTTCACCACGCGCATCAGGCAGGCTGACTTGATCTCTTCGTTGACCAATTCCATCATTGGTAAAGATGAGAATGCAGCGCTCCACGATATTGCTTGGTACTGTGGTGACCCAGTTGCAATTGATTCGCTGTTTGGCGTGCTGTCACCATTGAACCTGGGGACAACGCCAAAGATTGACATTGTTGTTCTTCTTCTTGATGATGCTGATGCTGGTGAATTTGCTGCTGATCATGATAGTGATGATGCTGATGCTGATGCGGATGCTGATGCTGATGCTGGTGCGGGTGGTAGTGTCAGCGGCAGCGGTGGTCCTTGATACATCTCGATCTTTTTCCTGATGCTCATTGATTCATCATGTTTTTCCCCACCTGCCAGGTGAGGGTTGTTAGATTTTATCTAAGTTGCCTGGTCCTCCTCCTCCTGCCTCCTTCTCCTGCCTCCTCCTCCTCCTCTCCTCCTCCTCTCGTTGTCCTCCTCCTCTCGTTGTCCTCCTCGTCCTCGTCCAACTGCGACCCGCGATCCACAGTGTTCGCTGTCGGACCTCAACCACGACCATCCACGCCCAGTGTTCCCTGCCGGACCTCAACCACGACCATCCACGCCCAGTGTTCCCTGCCGGACCTCCACTGCCCGGCCCACTGCTCGGAACCGCGAGTATCCATGCCAAGTGTTCCCTGCCGGACCTCAACCACGACCATCCATGCCCAGTGTTCCCTGCCGGACCTCAACCGCGAGTATCCACGCCAAAAGATATGCCACATAGAGTGCCAGAAGATATGCCAGATAGAATGTTAGAAGATATGCCAGATAGAATGCCAGAAGGTATGCCAGATAGAATGCCAGATAGAATGTCAGCTAGAATGCCAGAAGATATGCCAGATAAAGTGCCAGAATGTTTGCCAGATAGAATGCCAGCAGATTTGCCAGATAATATGCCAGAAGATATGCTAGATAGAATGCCAGATGGAATGCCAGAAGATTTGCCAGATAATATGCCAGAACATATGCCAGATAGAATGCCAGATGGAATGCCAGAAGATATGCCAGAACATATGCCAGAAGATATGCCAGAAGATATGCCAGAACATCTGCCAGAAGATATGCCAGAACATCTGCCAGAAGATATGCCAGGTAGAATGGCAGAAGATATGCCAGATAGAATGCCAGATCGAATGCCAGAAAATATGTCAGATAGAATGCCAGAAGATTTGCCAGTAACAAAATGTATAAATGTCATGGTGGGGATCATACGAAGTAAAGTAATTTCTTTTGGCGCGGGACTGAGCTGGATATGACCGTTGTTCAAACAATCCAAAGACTGCTGCAAGCAAAACTCGACTTTTGGACCATATGCTACAGTGGCTAGACTAGTGACTAGTGACTAGTGACTAGTGACTGATTTTTGTCGAAGTCCATTGTTCACCTCAATGTAATGACGTGATGTCTTGCCAACAAAGCCGCACATTTTCCATTTATTTATGGTGAGCAGGTCTGACAATTCTTGCATATTTGTGACAGCCACGCCCAGCTCGTGGTCTTTTCTTTTAATTTCAGGTAGTCTTCTGTTGAACCTGCTGTGCTACGGAGCCCTTGTCAGATCCTATGCGAACATTTTGTCAAGAGGCGTCGCCCTGAGGGATAGTTGTTTGAGAAATTCTGAGAATGGGAGATGAT
>CAMXCT020003413.1:112500-330000 GCA_947184155.2 Cladocopium goreaui | reverse complement strand
CACTAATGGAATTGATCCGACCCCTTCTACTTCCGCCTGCGCATTGTGTTCCCCCACCCCACCATGGCGGTTCCCTGTTGTGAGAATCCAGCCCTCAGATTGTATATAGGTAAGGAACATCTGTCTAGCCCCCTGTATGTACATGTTCAAAGATCCGCTGCCAGCCTCCAAGTATCTCCAGCATTCCTCAGCAAGCGCCCGGTGCCCTCGGAAGACATTAATCGAAGGGTAACTGAGTACCTTACAATATATGGTTTATTTTTTTTGAAAGGCCCAAAGACAGCCCTAAGCGGCAAACTGCAGAACGGCATGCTTTCTCCAAAAACAAGAATTACACGGCGTGCCGTAGGGTAGTGAGGGGTTTCTAGGTTAATTAATTTCTTGCGGAATGCACAGGTGACAAGCATTCAGGGAAAGCAAAAGGTGGATGCTTTGGTTGACAGAAGCCTTCAATTGATGCATATTTTGGCTTATTGAAGTGCGTGGTCCAAAAACATGATTATGTCAGATGCGGCCTTGGACCTTGAAATGGGATTTTTCACCATGCACATTGCACTTCGGAGGAGACAACCACCATGACCCAACTTTCGGCGCAAAACCAATTGAAAGTATAGGGACAAATCTGTCAATCGTTTTTTCGTTCTTGATGACAGGCAGGTTGGAGGCAAGTTCATTCTTGGATTCTGGGCCTTGAAATTTCCCATCTACGGGGATAATTTCGGCTAAGGGGATGAGGGCGTGGAACAATCAAATCAGATCTATGTTTTTAATTAATGCGGGGTAGGCACCCTAGAACCATGGTCAGCACTGACCAAATAAAGTAACCCTAGGTGGGACCCCCTCCCCGGTTACTGCAAGGGGTATCAGATATAATGTCAGAAGAGGTGTCACATAGAATGTCAGAGAGAATGTCAGACTTGAGTCAGAATAGATGTCAGATAGAATGCCAGATAAAATATCTTGGCGGGGACCACTCGAAGAAAGTAATTTGTGAATTATATGCGGACATGTTTGTTTGGCCCGTGAGCACAAGATCTTGGAACTTCAGCACGTCACTTTGGAACAGTGGTTGCTCAGATGTAGCCGACTCTCTTGCATCCTTTTGTTGCTTCCTTGATGTGCAAATGCAGGCCTATGTTCACAGATACTGTTACGACGTACCGTATTTATATATATATATATTTACATGTACATACACACACTTAATTGTTTACAACTGCCTATGCGCATACAAACATACAATGTACAATTATCATCACGTGCAAGTACAAGCTTGCACGTTTAGCGCCTTCAAGTCAAAGTGGCAACATGAAACAGTATTGAGTTCTGAAGAGACTGCCTAGACAGGTCTACCTGGAGCAAAGCATTGGAGAGGCGATCCCTTTGTTTTGGCACCAGGGTTTCAGCTACTCTGAAGAGTAAAAATAGAACGAGCATAAAGAGACAAGGAAGAAGAGAGATTAGGGTTTTGGACCAAATGGAAAAACCTCTTGATTGCACACATTGGCACAGGAAACAACTACTCGCCAAATCACCCAGTCACTCGCTTCCAGCACTCACTGATTTTCCTAGATATGAAATAATATTCTCTAAGGAAGTGTCGAAGAGACACGCCGCGTTACAGGGTGTCTTGTGAACAGCCCCCAGCTCATTGCCACTTCACATCAGCAACACTTCACAACAATCAGTACTTGACAGCCACTTCAAATCACCAGTTTTGAACTCTTCCTTTCACATCATCAGCACATTAAATCCTGTCCAATTCTCATCATCACCCATCTTTGGTGTTTTGGAACTCTTTGAGGTTTTCTTTGTTCAGTGGCACTTGTATACATCTAGTTCCAATTTGGTGAAAAGTACGGTAGGCTCGAATGCGCATCGTTTGTGGCGGGTGCCGCTCTACATTCGAACAAAGCGCGCGCTGGAACTGAGGCGTCCCGGTCACTTGCTACAGTTCCTTCTCTCATGCTTCTGTCCATGGTTACTTTGTACATTGGAACTGCTGCGTGAGGGTATGCGTTGCGACGCGCTATTGTTTCTTTCAACTCTGGGTGACTTTGCCCAAACGAATCGCCAAAGGAACTGCTGGGTCAGGCTGACGTTTCTGTATGTGTGTGTGGGTGTGCTGTTGGTTTTTTTGTGTTTTGTAGTCCCGTGGTTGCTTTGCGCGGGGAAACTGTGGCACGAAGGTGGGATTTGAGCGGTATCAATATATTGCTTGTCGCTGAGTAAAACTTAGCAAAAATGTCTCAGCACTTGTTGAAAGGTAAGGTGGCTTGGCTTGCGCAGCGGTTTCTGCGGGCGGCGTTTATTGGTCGAACTGCGCGCAAGACCTGACGATGGTTGCTTTGCAAAATGGATCTGCTGCGTAAAGGTTGCTTTCTCGGACTTTTGTGCACTGGTGTCTTTGCATTAATTATGCGCTTCTGTGAAATTAGAAGCAGTGAAACTGCTGCATCAAGGAATTCCTATATGGTAACTGTGCGGAATTGTGTTTTTTCTATGCCCTGGTTGCTTTTCGCACTGGGGCTGCTGCGTCGAGGTATGCTCATGCCATGATGTCTTGAACTGAATGGTTCCTTTTGCTTTTGCTGAGCCCATCAGACAACCCAATTTATGTACTTTGAATCAAGTTCTTTCTGGTGTGGTCACCACCATATGTCTTTTCGCAATCCAAAGGTCTCACAAGAGCTCAGGAAAGCAAGTCAGAAGGCGCGATGACTTGCCATGATTTGCGATGTGTTTGCGAAGTCACGGAGCTAGCTGCTCAATGGGTCTTCATAGCTTTCAGAAAGACTTGCCGCCTGCTCAGCAGGATGATCAGCTGAAGGCCAGATCCAAGTGTAGAGTGTGGAGTGTAGAGTAGGACGAAAGAGAGTTTCGTTTCTTGGACAAACCGTGGGGAAACACAAAAAAGTCGTGGACAACCACAAAAAAGTCTTGGAAACAGGGGCCAAAGACCCAAAACAGGAGTTTCTTGTGCGCGCAGCATTCCTGCCAAGAGTTCTTGAACAAAATGTATAGGATTGCCTATGGGGTCAATGTGGGGCCGTGCTCCAAACCCTGGAAGTAGGTATTCATGCCCATGCCCCCTTTTTGCGTTCGTAGTATTGGCGTCCGAGGGGGCCCAAATACTTCGGAAAAATAGTTACAGTATTAATTAATGTTGGCGCACCGAGTGCGGGATTGCAACCCAATGGGACAGAAAATCGTTCTTTTGCAGGTGTATGCCTAGGATATATGTTGATGCCTTTTGTTTCTAAAGCGGTCTTTGGCGAAAGACCTTCCAAAGCGCGGTCTTTGGATTTTATGGGTTATGATAGTCAAGCCTGGCAGCCTGGCATGCCTGGAAGTTTACATAAAAGAAGCTGGCTTAACATGTATGGCATACAGGAGTTTTTTTGCGTCGGAACTTAGTTCCCCCACGGAGTCCTCGCGTTGCGTCGGCATGTCGGGATGACTTTCCTGGATGCGCCGCTGGTGGCTGTGGTAGTGGATCCATCGTCCACTGGTGCCTTGCTAGCGCGAGAGGTACACCAGCGAGGCCCACTTAGGGGGTGAAAAAGCGGAAGCAGGCAGGAACATGGTCGCATATCTATCATCTAACCTATTGGATTTTGGGGGGCTAACCATTTTCAGACGAAAGGTTTCATGCTTACAGTCGCAAAATGATTTGTTGGTGGTTCCAAGCATGTTTTCTTCCATATTGGGGATGGTTTTCTTCAATTTGACCGGGTGGCTACCTTTTCAAACATTACTTGTTGATTGGCTTTATTTGAAAATTGGAGAGCATGCCCCAAAATGGCAATTTAGGTGGAATCTTCTCGGAATTAATTGATTTTGGGAGTAATTAACCATGTTCAGACAACCCTATATGCGCATGAGTCAACATTTTCCGCTTCCCATGTTTGATACATATATTTTTCTCTTTGTTTGTAGTATATGCGTTATTCCCCAGGTAGCGAAGCTATTGGAGTTCTTACTTCAAGTATGGGAGGGGTTGCATGTCTGCGTTTTGGAGGGAGCATGCTCGTGCCGCTCGAGGGTGCTGCTGTCAGAGTGGCGTGTGCGCTTTGGGGCGGGCATGCTGGTGCCGCTACTGAGTGTCGCTGCAGGGTGTCGCTGCAAGCTGCTGCTTGAAGGTGCTGCTGTTAGAGCGATGCGCGCGCTTTGGAGCATGCTGTTGCCGCTGCAGGGTGCTGCTGTCAGAGTGGTATGCGCGCTTTGGAGCAGGCATGCTGGTGCCGCTGCAGGATGCCACTGCAGGGTGCTGCTGTCAGAGCGGTGTGCGCGCTTTGGGGCGCACCCCTGCACAGTGGCGTGCGCGCTTTGGAGCAGGCATGCTGGTGCTGCTGCAGATTTCGCTACAGGGCCGCTGCAAGGTGCTGCTTGAGGGTGCTGTGCTGTCAGAGTGGTGCGTGCGCTTTGGAGCGGGCATGCTGGTGCCGCTGCAGGGTGTTGCTGTCAGAGTGAATTGTGAGCTTTGGAATCTTTGGAGCCGGCATACTTGAGGGTGCTGTCACAGTGGGGTGTGCGCCTTGGAGCGGATATGCTGGTGCCTGTGCGCAGGGTGCTGCTGCATGCTGCTGTTAAAGTGGCGTGCGCTGTCAGAATGCTTTGGAGGTGGCCTGCTGGTGCTGGAGGGCAGTGCCTGGCTGTGCCAGTGCAGGGTGCTGCTGCAGGGTGCTGCTGCAGGGTGCTGCTTCAGGGTGCTGTCAGAGTTGGGGTGCGCGCTTCGGAGCTGCTGCAGGGTGTCGCTGGAAGGTGCCGCTGCAGGGTGTTGCTTCAGGGTGCTGCTCCTGGAACTGCATGTTGGTGCCGCTGCGAAGTTGTTAGACGCTTTGGAGCTGGGTGCAGGGTGCTGCTGTCAGAGTGCGGTGTGCGCTATGAAGCTTGGGTGCTGGTGTCGTTGCAGGGGGTGGCAAGATGTCTATGGCAGTGCGGGCGTTGGGCCCTGATGGAGATTATGTTTATGCCATGCTGTAGCAAAAAAGACGAGGGCTTGGTTGACACCAAATAAGCTTCAGTGGTATCCCCAACAGCCGCAGCATTTTATTTTTTTTACAGCCGTGCTGGGAAGCCAAGCGCTGGAAACCTCAGTTGATTTTCCGTGAGTTGAATGAACCTGAACTGGCTTGGCTTCTGCAACCTTCTCCGGAACCTTCTCCGGAACCCTGTTGAACCTGACCTGGCTCTGCACCAGAGCCTCCCAGACCTTCTCTGGAACCTTCTCCAGGCATGTTGAACCTGACCTGGCTCTGCACCAGAGCCTCCCAGACCTTCTCTGGACCCTTCTCCAGACCTGTTGAACCTGACCTGGCTCTGCACCAAAGCCTCCCAGGCCTTCGGAACCTTCTCCGGAACCCGTTGAACCTGACTTGGCTTTGCACCAAGTCTTCCTGGAACCCTGTTGAACCTGAGCTGGCTCTGCACCAAAGCCTCCCAGACCTTCTCCGGAACCCTCTTGAACTTCACCTGGCTCTGGCTCTGCACCAAACCCTCCCGGAACCTTCTCCGGAACCTTCTCCGTGTTGACCTGAACCAGACCAGACCTCCTCCGGAACCTTCCCCGGAACCCTGTTGAAACTTGACCTGGCTCTGCACCAAAGCCTCCCGGAACCTTCTCCGGAACCTTCTTCGGAACCCTGTTGAACCTGACCTGAACCTTCTCCGGAACCCTGTTGAACGCATCCCGGAGCCTCCTCCGGAACCTTCTCCTGAAGCTTCTCCAGAATCCTGTTCAACCTGACCTGCCTCTGCACCAAAGCCTCCCCGACCTTCTCCGGAACCTTCTCCGGAACCCTGTTGACCCTGACTTGGCTTTGCACCAAGGCTTCCTGGAATCTTTTCCGGAAGCTTCTCCGGAACCTGTTGAACCTGACTTATCTCTGCTCTGCAGCAAAGCCTCCCAGACCTTCTCTGGAACCTTCTCCAGAACCTTCTCCCGGAACCCCGTTGAACTTGACCTGTTCCGCGCCAAAGCCTCCCAGACTTTCTCCGGAACCTCCGGAACCTTCTCCGGAACCTCGTTGAACCTGACCCGGCGTGTGCACCAGTGCACACCGAGGCTATTCTGGGCTGAAGACCCCCTTAGCTTACGCTGTTGGTGAAAAAATATATCTTTTGCTAACTCGGGTCTATGCTGGCGTAATTTTAAATTTTTAAAGATGCTCTATACGCAGGTTTTTTTTGGCGATAGGTATAGTGTCGGTATAGAGTTGATTGGGGCCGGGGACGGTTTCATGGGTAGAGTCGAGTGACTTAAGATGGGGTACAGTGGAAGTACATGTCATTGATAATTTGGTGGACCTAAAATAAAAGGACCGGATAACCCCACAAGTCAACTTCTTCCAATATTGAGCAAGAAATCTTGTTGCGGGGACCGGGAAGGAAGGAAAGACAAAGGAAGAGGTGGAGGAAAGATGGTGTGTGACAAAGTTGTCTGCGTGAAAGATGGTGTGTGACAAAGATGGTGTGGTGAAAGATGGTGTGTGACAAAGTTGTGTGTGAAAGAAGATGTGTCAAAGATGGTGTGTGACAAAGTTGTGTGTGAAAGATGGTGTGCAAAAAAATGTCTGTGTGAAAGATGGTGTGCAAAAAATTGTCTGTGACGGTGTGTGAAAGATGGTGTGTGTGTGTCAAAGATGTGGTGTCAAAGATGGTGTGTGACAAAGGTGTGTGTGAAAGATGGTGTGTGAAAAATAGTGTGTGACAAAGTTGTGTGTGAAAGATGGTGTGTCAAAGATGGTGTGTGAAAGATGGTGTTGATGGTGTGTGACAAAGTGCTGACAAAGATGGTGTGTCACAGATGGGGTGTGAAAGATGGTGTGTGACAAAGTGGTGTGTGAAAGATAGTGTGTGACAAAGTGGTGTGTGAAAGATGGTGTGTGGCAAAGTTGTGTGTGAAAGATGGTGTTGATGGTGTGTGAAAGATAGTGTGTGACAAAGTGGTTTGTGCAAGATGGTGTGTGACAAAGCTGTGTGTGAAAGATGGTGTGGGACAAAGTGGTGTGAAAGATGGTGTGTCAAAGTTGGTGTGTCAAGGATGGTGTCTGAAAGATGGTGTGAGACAAATTTGTGTGAGAAAGATAGTGTGTCAAAGATGATGTGGAGGCTCTGTGTACTGCGCCTGCCACGCGAAAGGCAGCCGCGGCCCCAGCGGCGGCCACGCGCGCCGCAGCTCGTCCAGGAGGCTCTGTGTACTGCGCACTGCGCCTGCCACGCCAAAGGCAGCCGCGGCCCCAGCGGCGGCCACGCGCGCCGCAGCTCGTCCAGGAGGCTCTGTGTACTGTGACTGCCACGCAAAAGGCAGCCGCGGCCCCAGCGGCGGCCACGCGCGCCGCAGCTCCTCCAGGAGGCCCTGTGTACTGCGCCTGACACGCGAAAGGCAGCCGCGGCCCCAGCGGCGGCCACGCGCGCCGCAGCGTCCAGGAGGCTCTGTGTATTGCGCCTGCCACGCCAAAGGCAGCCGCGGCCCCAGCGGCGGCCACGCGTGCCGCAGCTCGTCCAGGAGGCTTTGTGTACTGCGCCTGCCACGCCAAAGGCAGCTGCGGCCCCAGCGGCGGCCACGCGCGCCGCAGCTCGTCCAGGAGGCTCTGTGTACTGCGCCTGCCACGCCAAAGGCAGCCGCGGCCCCAGCGGCGGCCACGCGCGCCGCAGCTCGTCCAGGAGGCTCTGTGTACTGCGCCTGCCACGCCAAAGGCAGCCGCGGCCCCAGCGGCGGCCACGCGCGCCGCAGCTCGTCCAGGAGGCTCTGTGTACTGCGCCTGCCACGCCAAAGGCAGCCGCGGCCGCAGCTCCGCCAGGAGGCTCTGTGTAGTGCGTCTGCCACGCAAAAGGCAAGCTCTCTGTACTGCGCCTGCCTGAGTGAGTGAGTGAGTGAGTGAGTGCGAGCGAGTGAGTGAGTGAGTGAGCGAGTGCGAGTGAGTGAGGTGAGTGAGAGTGAGGTGAGTGAGAGTGAGGTGAGTGAGTGAGGTGAGTGAGGTGAGTGAGAGTAGGGAGTGAGGTGAGGGAGGTGAGGGAGGTGAGGTGAGGTGAGGTGAGGTGAGGTGAGGTGAGGTGAGTGAGTGAGTGAGGTGCGAGGTGGTGAGTGAGTGAGTGGAAGTGAGGTGAGTGTTGAGTGACGTGAGTGAGGTGAGTGAGGTGAGTGAGGTGAGTGAGGTGAGTGAGTGAGTGAGGTGAGGTGAGGTGAGGTGAGGTGAGTGAGTGAGTGAGTGAGGGAGTGAGTGAGTGAGTGATGAGTGAGTGAGTGATGAGTAGTGATGAGTGCGGCGCGGCGGCGGCGGCGGACGGAGGAGAGCGGCGGGATCCAAGCGAAAAACAAGAACCCCACACAGTGATGTGGGGAACAGTTCAAGTTGGTTGACTTTCACAATTTCGAGCCCCGTCCTTATTCAAAACCCATAACGATCCCATGGTGTATTGCAAATGTATGGGACAGTGGTTTCAGTTCTTTTGGATATCACAGGGGAAGAAGATTCAGACACTTTCCGTTTCGCATTTCCCCAAGTAGCGAAGCTGTTGGGGTTACTGCAAGTATAGGACGAGTTGCATGTCTGCGTTTTGGAGCGGACATGTTGGTGCCGTTGCCGACTGCTGCTGTCAGAGTGGTGCGCGCGCTTTGCCAGCATGTTGGTGCCGCTGCAGAGCGTTGAGGCTGCTGCTTGAGGGTGCTGTGTGGTTTGGGAGTGTGCTAGCAGCTAGGCTGCCGCTGCCGGGTGCTCTTCCTGGTCCTGTAGAGCGCTTTGGAGCGGGCATGCTAAGTGCTGCTTGCGGGTGCTTGTGTCAAATGTGGTGTCCGTGCGTTGGAGCGGGCAGGTTGGTGCCGCTGCAGGTTGTCGCTGCCGGGTGCCGCTGCAGGGTGCTGCTTGAGGGTGCTGCCAGGCCGCTGCAGGCAGAATGGCGCGTCCGTTTTGGAGCAGGCATGCTGGTGCCGCAAAGGTCGCTGCAGGGTCCCGCTGCAGTGTGCCGCTGCACCGCTGCAGGGTGCTGCAGGGATGCTGCTTGAGGGCGCTGTGCGCTTTGGGAGCGGGCATGCTGGTGCTGCTGCATGGTGCCGGTGCAGGGGCAGCTACAGGGTGCCGCGCACGGTATACGCTTTGGAGGCTCGAGCGGGCAGGGCCGCTGCAGGGTGTTGCTTGAGGGTGTGCGCTTTGGAGCGGGTGCTGCTGTCAGAGCAGTCTATATGCTTTGGAGCAGGAGCTTTGTTGCTTCTGCCGCCCGCTGCAAGGTGCTGCTGTCAAAATGTTGTTTGCGCTTTGGAGCTTGGCTCGCCACTATCTTTTGCTATCTAGGGTCTATGCTGGCGTAATTTTGTTGGGTGTCTTTCTCCTTGCCTTTCAGCTTCCTCGCTTCTCTGATTTTTGCTTTTCTGCTTCCCCCTGCTTCTTGGCTTCTCTGTTTTTCTGCTGTTTTGCTTTTCCGCTTCTCTCCTCTTCTTTTTCCTGCTTTTTTGTTTTTTACTATATATATATGTGTGTGTGTATGTATGTATGTATGTTATGTTATGTAATGTTATGTTATGTTATGTAACGTAACGAAACGGAATGTACAGTAATGTAATGTAATGTAATGTAATGTAATATATGTATGTATATTTTTATATATACGCATGTACGTATATGTATATGTATATAATATATATATATACATATTGTATATATATATATAAATGTATGTATATATATATGCGGGTATGTGTGGGTATGTGTGTAAGCAAAAACTATTTTTTGGTGGCAACCAAGCGCTCGCCGTTTTTGCTACGGCATTAACGTAATCTTCGCCAGGGCCCAACGCCCACATTGCCATAGAAATCCCGCAGCCACCCCCCCTGCAGCCACACCAGGACCCAAACTTCATAGCGCACACCGCATTCTGACAGCAAAAGTTTCTAAGATGCAGACAATCCTGTCCTTGAACAGTAGTATGTACCCTGCACCTGCCGCATCCCTGCAGCGGCACCAGCAAGCCAGCTGCAAAGCGCACAGGCCACTCTGACAGCAGCATCCTGCAGCAGCACCCTGCAGCACCGCACCAGCAGGCCAGCTCCAAAGCGCCCTAGGTCACTCCAAAAGCGCGCACACCACTGCCCGCTCCAAACCCCACACGCCACTCTGTCAACACACCCGCTCCAAAGCGCACCAGCATGCCCGCTCCACAGCGCGCGCGCCACACCGTGCCACGGTACCCTGCAGCGACACCGGCATGCCCGCCAAAGCACACGCCACTGCACCCGACACAAAACGCACGCAACACTCTGACAGCAGCACCCTGCAGGTGTCACTGCAGACTTTGACAGCAGCATCTTCAAGCAGCACCTGCGGCGGCACTCTGCGGCCGCGCTAGCATGCCCGCTCCAAGCACACACACACAACTCTGACAGTAGCACCTTCACGCAGGACCGTCAAGCGCAGCGGTACGCTCTAGCGGCACCAGCATGTCCGCTCCAAAGCACACACCACTTGGACAGCACCCTCAAGCAGCACCCTGCAGCGGCACCGGCATGACCACTCCAACCCTGCAGCGGCACCAGCATGCCCACTCCAAACCGCAGACATGCAACTCGTCTTACATTTAACCCCAATAGCTTCGCTATCCGAGGAATAAACCCTAGACCAACCCCCAAAACATGAAGCAACCCTAAGCAAATTGGTAACAAACACCAGGCATACTTGAAACGTATCTTAAATAAACCTTAAAACTAATCCTTAAAAAATACACCATTCCGAAATAGATCAAAACTATGCTTAAATAAACCTTAAACGTGCCTAACCGTACAGAAACTTGATATAAACCAACCCCAAATAGATGCTAAGCAAACTCTGCTCAGATCTTAAACCGAGCTAAAAACAAGAAACGTAATTCCACCCTAAATAGAGCCTAAACTTTAAATAAAGTCTGAACCAAGCTTGGACAAACCCTAAGCCAAGCATTTTTAAAAAAGAACGTAATCCTGCCCCACATAGATCCTGAACGGACGGAACAGAAGAATCAAAAAATCAAAGCGGAAAAAGATAATTCCCGAAACAAGTCCAGACCCAATAGATTTGTCTGATATTGGTTACTCTCCCAAGTCCATTGGTTTATCATCATTTCCAGACAGGCCCAAACGAGGCTCATAGCCTTGGATTTTGCGTCATGTCCAACAAAAAACGACCAACTTCTATCAAACGGTTGGTCTTTAGTTTCCAAGACATGTTGACCCAGTTCGCCCTCTCCATCATTGGTTCCTCTTCCCATCTAAAGCATTCTAAAACTAAAATAAAATTTTGCATTTTAAATACTGATTCCTCCCCCAACAATAAACATCCATGGTTCCTTCAAGTCTCAAAGCCTTAAGACCTTGGTATTTTTGTCTTGCCGCACCGGGCTTGCCGCCGCCGCAGAATGATTCGCCCCTGAGGCTACGCGGTCTTGGCACTTTGGAGCAACTGTTTGGTGTGGCGCGACACGGCCGCAGGCTTCGAGTTTCTGGCGGAGGCAGGATTTACCGACGGGGGGGTTGGAAGGAAGAATCATGAGAATATATTTACTGCATATACCCGAATATTTTGTTGGCAGCTGTGTTTTCAGGGATTTGTGCCTGAAAAGGTAGAAACTTGGATACATCCATAATAATCCCCAACTGGTAGTCTTGGCTGAGATCCAGAGGAGCAAGTTCTAAAAAAGAACGGCCCGGCAGCGAAGCATGGGGTGAGGTTCATCGTTTATCACTACTTTGCGTCACGCCTCCCTGGGGCCCCAGCCATGGCAACACAACCTACACAGCGGGGACAGGTGGTCATGGTGCAGCAGCTCGACCCAGTGTCCCTGCAGGTTGTCGTGACACCGCGGAGACAGGTGAGCAGACTTTGTCCGTATTGCTGTCCAGTGCGGGGCCCACGCTTAGAGCGGACCTCCAGTATCTGGGCTCCTGCCAATTAAGCGGCCCTGCAGCTGTGCAGGAGACATGCTCCATGGTCCATGGTCTCGCTGGTGATGCTACAGCCTTACGGCAAGCTTGTAGGAACGCAGACGTCAACCCCCAGCCGAACAGGCAGCATCCGCCGACAGGGACCCTACGAAGATCACTGCAAGACAAGCTTGTCACATTGTTGACGCACTGCCGCCTCTACCGCTCCGAAATTTGCTGGAGGCATACCTGTCGGCAGATTCACATCCAGACCTGGCAGAGTATGGTGCTGCTGCCATCCCTGCTAAGGAGGCTCAGAAGATCAAGGATCTTTTGGTCAAAAGATCCTTGACCTTCTGAACCTCCTTTCACCAAGTGGCGGACTTTGTGCGTGGTCGCGGCTGTGTTCCTTGGACGTGTCGACTGCAAGCGTCGCTGCCGGCTGCGGTTGCGCGCCAAGGACGCTGAGCGGATCGAAATCTGTCGTGCATCACCTAAATGATGAGCTGCGGCTGCGCGTTGTCGATCGTTGTGCTGGCACCGTCATCGCTGACCGTCAGCTGACCGCAACCCGCTGTCCGCAGTTAAAACAGGTTGTCCACAGATGTCCGCAGATGTCCGCAGTTGCTGCTGTGTCTGTGGGTAAAGGCATGTTGCCACATGTAAAATGTTTTCAAGTGTAAAAACCCAAAGACGCTTGTTCAGCATGTCCTGACATTGCCCGCGTCAAACTACAATGGCAGAGACCTTTTCATTTCATATCATCGTCTTCACCATCATCATCAACATCATCATCAACAACATTAAAATATATTATTCTCTTACTTCCCCCCCACATTGTTTAGGGTCTCTTGCCGGGATATTTTTTTGCGGAAGTGCGCAAAATCTGTTTGCAATGGTTGTTCAAAATCATGGGATTCCAGCAAGTGGATTTCACCTAGCAGGCGCAGTCGTTTGCTCAAGATCCTGAGAATGCTTGTTTTGTGACGCTGTTGTCTTTTTTTAATCTTCTGTGTTGGCATCATGCCGCGTGGGGACGGGATTTTGCATGCCTCTGGGCCCGTTTGCCGTGGCAGGCCCAGTGCTTGTGCAAAAAGCGTGGGAAATCTGGATGACGTATTGGCGCGGTGACATCGATCTTTGTCTCAACTCTGCATTTGTGCGTCTTGTGTGGCACGTTGTTGATTTGATTTTCGCAGGTGCAATCCTTTCAGTACTTCGTGCGTGTTGCAACTGCTCTTGCGCAACCCTCGCTCTATTTGGTGCGCCTCAGGTCCCTGTGGCTGTAGCGCGGCGCACGTTTTGACATGGCCTGCGCCCCCCTCTTGGCGCAGGTGTCTTTCAGGGATCTTGTTTAGAGGATATAGACATATATAGAGGTAGATCTCTTCCAAGGATCTTGCTTGGAGATCTGCCACGGGGATCTTCCACAGAGAGACCTTGCACCGAGATCTCGGTAAAGAGATCTCGTCTAGATATCTGGTCATCCCTGAAAGAGATCTTGTACAAGGATCTTGCAAAGAGATCTCTTGCGGGATCTTGCGCGGGGCGGAGATCCTGAATGCAGATTTCTTACAGGGACCCTTGACAGTCGTCTTCTCCAGGGATCTTGCACAGAGGTTTCCTGTACAGTGATGTTGGATGTGGACCTTTTGCGGGGATCTTGTACAGAGATCTTGTGCAGGGATCTTGTATATCGATCTTCTACCAAGAGATCTTGCGCAGAGATCTTGTGCAGAGGTCTTGTCATGTTCTCCTTTGAAATGCTTAGGGCCTCTTGCAGCACAATGTTTGAGGCAAGATTTGAATCTGTGCGCGCCCTACCTGTTTCAGAATTGGTTCGGTGGACAAATCCGGGAAATCTTTTTGAATTTCCGGGATTTTAAAACTGCTAGGTTTTCCAAAGCACGCCCATGAATTTTCGGCGAGTCCACCCCCCAGACCCATTGATACTGGATTTTCGCTATGAGAATAACCGTATTTTCATCATGGCTTGAGAATATCGAGGGGCGGGGGGTCGCTTGTACCTCCAGATTTGGGTCGCTTGTACCTCCAGATTTGGGTCGCTTGTACCTCCAGATTTGGGTCGCTTGTACCTCCAAATTTGGATCGCTTGTAACTCCACAATTGGGATGCATGACTTTATTCATATGTGCCACAGGATGACATGGGCATTGACAGAGGATGATTTTTTAGAGACAGGAACGACATAGTTGGTTGAGGGCGAGCACTCATCTGTGCACCCCGAATTTTCCTCATCTGTGCACCCCACATTTTCCTCATCTGTGCACCCTATGGTCTCTATGCGGTTTCCATGGTTTCTATACCGCGTCTCTGGTTTCCATGGTTTCTATGGTTTCCATGGTCTCTATGGTTTGTATACTTTCTCCGGTTTCCATGGTTTCCATGGTTTCTATGGTTTTTATTGGCTTTGTGCGGTTTCCATGGTTTCCATGGTTTCTATGCGGTTTCCATGGAATTTCTATACCGCATTTCCGGTTTCCATGGTTTCTATGGTTTCCATGGTTTCTATAATTTCTCCATGGTTTTTCATGGTTTCCATGGTTTGTATTGGCTTTGTGCGGTTTCCATAGTTTCTATGCGGTTTCCATGGTTTCTCTATGCGGTTTCCATGTTTTCTATAATGCGTCTCCGGTTTCCATGGTTTCCATGGCTTCCATAGAGTTTGTAGTGGCTTTGTGCGGTTTCCATGGTTTCCATGGTTTCCATGCAGTTTCCATAGTTTCTATACTGCGTCTCCGGTTTCCATGGTTTCCATGGTTTCTATGGTTTTTATTGGTTTTGTGAGGGTTCTATGGTTTCCATGGTTTCTATGCGGTTTCCATGGTTTCTATACGGCGTCTCCGGTTTCTATGGTTTCTATGGTTTCTATGGTTTCTATGCGGTTTCCATGGTTTCTATACTGCGTCTCCGGTTTCCATGGTTTCCATTGACTCTATACATGGTTTCTGTGGTTTTTGTGGTTTTTATGGTTTCCCGCGTATTGGCTTTGTACGGCTTCCGTGGTTTCCATGGTTTCTATGCGGTTTCTATGGTTGCTATAAGATTTCTCCGGTTTCCATGGGTTCCATGGTTTCTATGGTTTTTATTGGCTTTGTTCGGTTTTCATGGTTTCCATGGTTTGTATGCAGTTTTCATAGTTTGTATAATTTTTTGTTTCCGCTTTCCATGGTTTCTATGGACTCTATACATGTTTTCTGTGGTTTTGGCGGTTTCTATGGTTTCCATTGGCTTTGGCTTTGTGCGGTTTACCTGGTTTCTTTGGTTTCTATGCGGTGTCCGCGGTTTCGATAATGCATCGCCGGTGTCCATGCTTCTCATGGGACGAGCACTCGTCTGTGCCTCCAAGATTTTCCTCCTCTGTGCCACTTGTGCCTATGTACTTCTTTCTTGGTACGCATTGCGGGGGGAGGCGCTGCGCCCTCCCCCCTGCACCCCCCCACCCGCTTGAATTTTAATGGGCTTCCCTTGCTACCTACACTCTTTCCTTTTTTCATAAGCATCATCGGTTACCCTTGCTACCTGCACTCTTTCCTTTTCTCATAAGCATCATCGGTTACTTGGGTTCATTTTATCTTTATTGCTATCCATCGCCACTTGTGCCTATGTGCTCCTTTCTTAGTACGCATTACGGGGGGAGGCGCTGCGCCCTCCTCCCTGCACCCCCCCACCCGCTTTTATTTTTTAATGGGCTTCCTTTGCTACCTACACCCTTTCCCTTTTTCATAAGCATCATCGGTGATATGGGTTCAGTTTATCTTTATTGATTTCCATCGCCACTTGTGCCTATGTACTTCTTTCTTAGTACGCATTACGGGGGGAGGCGCTGCGCCCTCCTCCCTGCACCCCCCCACCCGCCTTTATTTCTTAATGGGCTTCCTTTTTACCTACACTCTTTCCTTTTCTCATAAGCATCATCGGTTATTTGGGTTCATTTTATCTTTATTGATATCCATCGCCACTTGTGCCTATGTGCTTCTTTCTTGGTACGCATTGCGGGGGGGAGGCGCTGCGCCCTCCCCCCTGCACCCCCCCACCCGCTTTTATTTTTTAATGGGCTTCCCTTGCTACCTACACCCTTTCCTTTTTTCATAAGCATCATCGGTTATTTGGGTTCATTTTATCTTTATTGATATCCATCGCCACTTGTCCCTATGTACTTCTTTCTTGGTACGCATTGCGGGGGGAGGGGCCGCGCCCTCACCCTGCACCCCCCCACCCGTTTTTATTTTTTAATGGGCTTCCCTTGCTACCTACACTCTTTCCTTTTTTCATAAGCATCATCGGTTACCCTTGCTACCTGCACTCTTTCCTTTTCTCATAAGCATTATCGGTTACTTGGGTTCATTTTATCTTTATTGCTATGCATCGCCACTTGTGCCTATGTGCTGCTTTCTTGGTACGCATTGCGGGGGGAGGTGCTGCGCCCTCCACCCTGCACCCCCCCACCCGCTTTTATTTTTTAATGGGCTTCCCTTGCTACATACACTTTTTCCTTTTTTTCATAAGCATCATCGGTTATTTGGGTTCATTTTATCTTTATTGATATCCATCGCCACTTGTGCCTATGTACTTCTTTCTTGGTACGCATTGCGGGGGGAGGCGCTGCGCCCTCCCCCCTGCACCCCCCCACCCGCTTTTATTTTTTAATGGGTTTCCCTTGCTACCTACACTCTTTCCTTTTTTCATAAGCATCATCGGTTATTTGGGTTCATTTTATCTTTATTGATATCCATCGCCACTTGTCCCTATGTACTTCTTTCTTGGTACGCATTGCGGCCCCCCCACCCGCTTTTTTTTTTTTAAATGGGCTTCCCTTGCTACCTACACGCTTTCCTTTTTTCATAAGCATCATCGGTTACCCTTGCTACGTACACTTTTTCCTTTTTTTCATAAGCATCATCGGTTATTTGGGTTCATTTTATCTTTATTGATATCCATCGCCACTTGTGCCTATGTGCTTCTTTCTTAGTACGCATTGCAGGGGGAGGCGCTGCGCCCTTGTTTTTGTTTCGACCTAATACCTACATAGGTACATGCATGAGTATTGAGCACATTTATATGCGCCTTCAAGGCTCAAGAAAGAGGTATATAGAGTAACCCTGTAGACAAGCACGGACCGGCAACAGGCTGAGTAAAACAAGTGCTGTCATTGGGGAAGACGCCTTAGCTGATCTTGAAGTAGACGCTAGGGCCCCTCTTCAAGTGGTAGCGGAGCAGTGATCCCTCATTGAGGGTGAGCTCCAGGTAGAGCCCAAGAAATGGCAAGCCATGGCTATGATGATGATGACTTCGACATTGTCGATGCAAATGAATGGAACCAATATGACTCTTATGCAATGAGAAGAGCACCCCAGCATACACAGATTCATATGACGCAACAGATGACCACAAAGGTTGCTCCAGCCTATGATGGGCGAACCAGCTTCTTTGCTTTTGAGGATGCAATTGATGACTGGTGTGACATTACGGAGTTAGAACCAGAGAAACGTGGTCCAGCATTGCGCAACAGACTGGAAGGAGATGCTCAACAATACAAGAGGCTATTGGATAGAGAACTACTCAGGGATCCCCATGAAGGAGTGCACTATTTCAAAAGATTTCTACGACCTCATTTCATCAAAGGTGCCCAGAACGTGTTCTTATACCGTTTCATGCAGTTCATGAAGTTCAACAGAGGAACCATGGATCTTCAGAAGTGGATGACTAGATTTCAACTCACTGGCAATAGACTTATTGAGTCTTGGATGGATTTACTTCCAGAAGTAACAGTGACTAGTCCTGAAGCAATCCTGTTTGTTCAACAACGACGTCAAGAACATGAACGAGATCAACAAGAGAGAGCTGAAGTAGCAGCAGCCTCAGGAGCAGCTCCTCATGTAGTTGTTCCTTGGTCAGATGAACTGGCACTAGCGGCATTCCGACAATTTCAAGAAGATCGTAGACAAGTACAGCGACAAGCATTCCCACTGGGTGAAAATTTGCTAGCATTGATTTTTGTAAGTCTAGCTGACCTGAGTCAAGATCAGAGAAACACACTCACAAGTATCATGACACATCGTGGACGAACCCTCGATCGATACAGTATTCAAGAACTACGTGACCTGTTTTTGGAAATGTTTTGCACTACCAAAACAGCAGTTGACAATCCATTGATGCAACCCTCTGGCATGGCACAGAGAAGATCTTTCCTCGTACTGGATGAAGGTGAATTAGAAGGAACCGACGGCTATTGGGCCGAAGATGAAGAAGACGGCGCAGAAGGATTCCTGGATGCTTTAGAAGATGTTTTCTGGGTTTATGATGACGCCAACTTCACATGGTATCAGAGAAGGTTCCAAGGCAAATACATCAGACGAGGCAAAGGTAAAGGAAAGAGAAAAGGAAAAGGAAAAGGCAGAGGAGGACGAAGGTTCTTCAGATCAAGAAAAGGAAAAGGCCGAGGTAAAGGAAGAAGAAAAGGCCGTGCTCACATGGTGAGTGAAGAAGGTTATGAAGATGAATGGCAAGAAGATGAATGGAATGAAAACTATGACGGCTATTGGGCCGATGATCAAACCTGGAATGAAGGCTATTGGGCCTATGATGATCTGTACTACATGGATGAGTATGGATACTTCCAGAAGAAAGGAAAAGGAAAAGGAAAAGGAAAGAAAGGCAAGAAAGGCAAGGATGATGATGGAAAAGGAGGAAAGCCAGGAGATGGAAAAGGCAAGTCGAACTATGTTCAACCTCAGACCACATCAGCTCCTGCCATACAGAATCAACAAACTCAACAAGCTCATTATTCTTCTGCAGCTTCAAGTTCTGGTCATGGTTTCTTTTCATTTGGAACAACTGAACCAGCACGTGTTGATGTTGCAGAGACAGAGCCAGCTCGTGTTGATGTTTTGACATCCACGTATGCAGCACAAGATGAACAACGACGTACTCGTCGTGGAGGACAGAACCAACGTGATGCAAGAGCACATCAAAACAGGAGAGAAATGAAGAGATTCCCTGTTCTGGTTGGAGAAGTTGGTGCACTACGACAAGGTGTACAACAACGTCCAGCTGTAGTGCCCAGGCAAGTTGGTCTTCAAGAAGGTGAGGCTTCATGGAAGCCATTGGCAGAAGGCACATCATTGTTTTCACATGGATGCTCTACAGAGATAGAGGAACCATCACAGCAGAGTGCTTTTTCATTTCATACTGTACAAACTGATCTGGCATGTGAGAATGGACTAGCTTTTCACACAGAGAATTCTGCACCACCAACTGTGTGTATTCTGGATCTTGGATGCACAAGAGCTATGGGCTCTCGACGAGCAGTTGAAGCATTTTGCAGATATGTTGACTCACATCCCAACAGTGGACTCTGGTATGAAATTCAGCCAACAAGTTCAAGATTCTTCTTTGCAAACTCACAACAATCAAAATGTACTGAGAAGCTCGTGATATTCATGTATGATCATGGATGGAACACTCAGTTTACAGAATTCGACATTGTCGAAGAAGGTGATGTCCCATTGTTGATGTCACTTCCACAGATGAGAAACCTTGGATTTCAATTTGAACTTACTCCAGAGAAGGCTTATTTGTCCTGTGCACGTATTGGCATGAGAAAAATGGTTTTGAGGACAGCCATTAGTACTCATCTCATTCTCGACCTACAAGATGTAGCATGGTACATGAGCCAAGTTCATTTCAAGACTCCACAAGTCAAAAGTTTCTATTCACAACACGATCACTTTGAGTACAGCCAGATTGCTGTCAAACAAGATGATCATGAAGGAGAAGCTTTGGTGACTGGTGACTACTGGCAGGTTGATCCACTACGTCGTGAACTCATCAGGCACCACAAGGACAAGAGAATGAACTTACATGAGATGACTCGATCAGAGAAAACTCCAATTCCAAAAGATCAACTTCTTGATGAGAGAGAAACTCACATGGAATTCCAGAAGAGCAAGAAGAAGGTTCTTCACAAGGACAACTGGCGCACTGAGAAGAAGAGGTTTTCTGAACAGAGTGAAGAGTTCTGGAAGGGCAAGACCATCTACAAGATCAAGGAGGACTACGTGATCCCAGATGACATTGTCAGAAGTGACATTGATCGTGCAAAGCCCTTTCGTGGAAACATTGATGATCTTTTTCACCCTGAGTCAGCCTCTTCAGTGCCATCAGGTGTACAGAAGAAGAAGCCAAGCTCCTTAAAGAAGGAGGAAGGCAAACCGATTTCAAATGGACCAGGCTCGAAAAAGATTGAGGTAGGTCCACCTGCAGCCAAAAGACACGTAGGTAAGCAGAAACCTCAGGTTGTCGATGACTCTCAATCAGGTTCATCAAGAAAGAAGGTTGTTGTCTCCTATCCCAAGCTTGATGAAGAAGATGAGCTTGATAAGGTAGCTAGGGAGTTAGGTTTGGACAAAATTGATTCAGATGAACCTCAAGTCATTGAACCAAAACATTCTGCACCTGCGCGCAACCGTGGTAAGCAAGATTCAGAAAGTCAAGTTGAGAAACTAGGTAGTGATGCTCTTGAGCCTAGGCGAGTTTCGATTCCACTGCCTGGTAGTGAAGTGCAAGCCATGACACCAGCATACAGAAAGATGCTCAGGAAACTGGAGGATAGTGTGGAACTTTACAAGCTTCATATAAACACTATCACATGTCTCCTACTCAATTCAGACGAAGGACTTCCATGTTAGGACTTCCTGACTCTGTCTATCAGAAGTATGAGGAGATGTACAACAAGTGTCGTGTGTGTAGTACTTCCATTGCACCACCGCCGCGAGCCAGAATTTCAGGCATACGATCCACCAACTTTGGAGATGTTATCTTTGTTGATCATGCTGAAATTCAGTTGAGGAAGAACAAGTACATGGTGTTGCTTGTTCTTGATGGTGCAACCAACTTACTTTGGGCTACGGCACAAAACTCACTGAACAACAAGGAGACCATTCAGGCTCTAAGGTTGTGGAGTGATGAACACAATTGTATGCCTAAAGCCATTGTAGGTGATGAAGCTTTCTTTCAAGAAGACTTTCTGACTTATTACCGAACTCATGGTATCAAAGAATGTCCCTGTGGTTCAAGAACCCCATGGCCTAACAGAGCTGAATCAGCTGTCAGACTTTTCAAACGACAATGGCAAATCATGTCCAAGAACCTTGAAGATGATAGGTTCAAAGGAATCACCATCAGAGAAGCTGTGAAGCGTACTGTTTGGGCCAGAAACACTCAACTCACTGTTAGTGGTTATTCTCCTTTGGAAATTGCCACTGGTAGAAGACCACCAGATCTTCTGGATATTGAGACTTCTGATCCTGCTCAACTTAGTGTTGACCCTTTACCTGAAGACAGAACACAACTCGAGTTGCAAAGGTTAGCACTGAGGGCACATCAGGAAGCCAGACAAGCTGCTGACCTCAGACATGACATGGCCAAACGAACAATGCCATCAGATGGACCTTACAAACCAGGTGACAAGGTTTTCGTTTGGAGTTCCCCTGTCAATGCTAATGCTATTGCTTCAAAGGCATGGAAGAAGGAAAGATGGATCAGAGGTACTGTTATCTCTCAAGAAGGTGCTATGGTCAATGTTCATGTTGACAACGCAGTCATGCGTGTTAATCAATCGAAGGTGAGACGTGACCATGATGAATGGCATGATGTTGCTGTTCCTGGACTTGACACATCGGAACCTGTTCCACTTGCAGTTGAAGATGAAGATGACTATGAACCAGACATCGCTGAATATGCTGAAGCCTATTTAGGTGAACAAGCTCACTGGTTTTGTCAAACTGGCAAGTGTGATGTTGTGGAACTTTTTAGTAGCAACACTGGTCTTAGTTGGCACATGGCACGATTGAACATGAAGGTTGGTGAACCCATTGATCACAAGCATGGTTGGAGTTTCAACAGCAAAAAGAAACAAAACCAAGTTTGGAAACAACTTGAGAAGCTTGATCCTGAATACGTGTTGATCACAAATCCTTCACCAAATTCCTGGAAATACTCGGTATTCAAGTTTTGCCTTGATGTGATGAAATGGCAAGCTGACCGAGGAAAAGGTTTCTTGGTGATTGCACCACCTGATTCAGGATTTGCTCAGTTTTTGGCTTGGAAGAAATTTCAGAAGGACAGAATCAAGTATCACATTGGTTGTTTCAACCTTGACATGACAAATTACTGTCGTTGTGATCCTTCAATCAAGAACTTGCGTGTGTATTACAATCATGATGAAGACTTTGACATGTTGGAACCACAGCATGCCTTCAATAGAGAAGGGAAGCTTTGGAATGATCCACAATGGAAGGTCTTACCATCTCACTTGTGTTCATTCATTGCGCAGTTCACACAACTTGTACCTTTGCAGAACATGAGACAATGTTTCTTGTTTGAAGATCTGTTGGAACATTTTGATGATGGAGCATTGTGTGGCACGTCAATGTTTTTGGACCGTGAACCTGAGTGCTCGTGTTTGTTGCAAGATTTGCATCATGTTGAGACCTCGATTCCAGTGCCGTTGAAGCACATTCTTCCACAGAGGTTTACCACTCAGTTACTTGTTCAAACATTGAGGAAGATTGATCAGTTGCCAAGGAGTACAGAGGCTAGTGTCAGAGAATCAACTGACCCCAGAATCATTGAACTGATTCCTGGACTTCAAGATGTCAGAAAGAAGACATTGCCTCAAATGTACTTTGAAGATTGCAGTGTGTTCAGAGGAACTTATGGAAGAGTGAATCCTTTGTTTCAACATCCTGAAGATGCTGTCTTACTCATTTGGAAACCTGGTGACTATGATCATGTTTACTTCATGTTTGTGTCACAGTTGTATCCACATCATGAACAGTTCAAAATCCATGAATGGAGTATGATCGTCTTTTCACGAGAAACGACTGGTGCTATCAAAAGGAGAGTTGAAGATCCTCCTAGTTCAAGTAGCACACCACCAAATGGTGACGATCCCATTCATCCAGATCAGCATGGTGATGTTCCACCAAATGATGATGAGATGTTGAGTGGTGATGAACCAGAAGATCCTCTGGATGATGATAATCAACCTGATTACAATACTGGACCTGATCCAGGTGATGATGATGATCAAGAGTATATCATTCCAGATGATTATGGACCACCACCTGATGATGATTTGGATATGCCAGGAATACAGGACTCGGGGGAAACACATCAACCAAGTTCACCATCAACTCCGTTTTCCAATCCTGACATTCCAATCGAAGAGATTGCTGATCCTGGACAAGATGACGATTCACCACCAGGACCTGATCCGACGTCAGAGCCTATCAGAGTTCAAAGGAAACAGAGACAGATCTCAACTGATTCTACTGATGCTTTACCAAAGGCAAAGGCAAAGGTGATTATCAAGAGGCCAAAGGTTCAATTACCAGGTCATGTTCAGCCAATTTCAGTTCCTACTCAGAAACCTCATGAAGATGAAGATGAAGGACCTTCACATGATCCTACTGCCTCAAGTTCACATGATAATACAATTCCATTGCCTACTACTACACCAACATCGTTTACGCCAGGTGACTTTGCGCAGCCAGCGCAACAGCAGTCTTCACAAGGAACACCAGAATTGGTATCATCACAACATGATGATGATGAAACAGAACCATATGAAACAGACGACACTCCTGTTTTGACTGAGGATGACATTGCTCAGCTTCAGGAAGAAGATGTGGACACTGAACCTTACACATCAGACCACTCTCATTTTGTCGATGTTGATGGTACTGTTTTCGTTCCTTTAGGACCAAAGTCCAAGCTGCACCTGAGTTTGGTTCATACGATGTTACTGGATTCAAACAGTTTGAACAGTATCTTGCCAAGAATGGAAAGAAGCAGCCAAAGGCAGAATCAGTTATCACTCAAGAAGTCTTGAGAAAGTATGCTAAGGAGATCAAACAAGCCAAGCTTGAAGAATTCAGAAGTTTTCTGGATTTCACTGCCATGACTTTCAGAGACAAGAGACGTCATAAGATTGATAACTATGTCACTGGCAGATGGGTGCTTACCATCAAGGTTGATAAGGATGGACAGTTCAAGAAGTTCAAGGCTAGATGGGTATGTAGAGGCTTTCAAGATGCTCAAAAGTATGACTTACAGACTGACAGTCCTACTGCTACCAGGTATGGTTTTCGTGTGGCATCTCAGCATGCAGCCTCGATGTACTGGGATTTACTCCATTTAGACTTGAAAACTGCCTTCCTTCAGGGGGAAACATACGACTTAGACCGCCGCGTTATCCATGTTCAGTTGCCTACTGACATTGGTTTGCCTCCTTACTTGGTTGGTTTGTGCACTCGTTCCGTCTATGGACTTGCGGACGCACCACGTAGATGGTGGAACCGCCTTGACAAATTTCTGATTTCGCTTGGTATTCAACCTACAAGAGCTGACAGGTGTACATATGTATGCTATGATGGTGCTTTCAAGGAGCCAAAACAGGTTAGCTTTGCTGACTCTGAGGCAACAGAACCAGCACCTGTGACATACTACGTAAGCTCACAAGACAGTGAGGAAACGCGTGATGAATCCTCCGACATTGCTGAGGAAGTTCATAAGTCTCTTTTGGTTGAAGAAAGATTGTTTTCAGCTTGCTATCAACAAACCCAAACATGGAAACAGAGGAAAGAGTTCAAGGAGAAGAAGGTTGAAGATTGTGCTTGGACTCCTGTTGTTGATGAAACTTTGTTGAAGTTTTTGGAATCTGTTGAACACAAGTCTGGTTGGTATCCTTTTGAAAATGGTCATGCTCAAGTTGCCTATCGTGCAAAAGCTTTGAGAACTCCTGATTCACATTATGATCGAAAGAAGTTTCACTTGAGAACTTCTATTGTGAAGAGGAAAGGAGTTTGGTGGTTGCTTGAGATGAATCATGACATGAACAAGGACAATGTTTCCATAAGTTTGGAAGAAGAAGCTGAAGTACTTGTTTCAGTCTTCTTACCTTCAGAGCGTACTTATCTTGCCACGACACCACAGTTGACACCTGAGATTGTTGAACAACTCTTGGAACACTTCATGGACCCTGTGAATGGCAGTAATGCCAAGGGAAGAAAACCTATTGGCATGTGTTGTTTGCATGTTGACGACTTGTTCATTACTGGAACTCCAGAGTTTCTGGAGAAGTTCAAGAAAGTTGTCAAGTCACAATTCAAGATTGGTCATGAAGATGTGAATGACTTGATGTTCACTGGTCAACGTGTGAAATGGATCATTGATGAGAAGACCAAGAAGAAATCACATATCACTGTTGAACAATCACTTTGCGTCAGTGAACTTACTGAGGTTGTCATACCAAAAGGTTTGAAGGATGAAGACAAATGTGACAAAGATCTCCACACTGCCTACAGATCACTCTTAGGTAGTATCAACTGGTTACAATCAAGAACTCAATTTCAGTCATGTTATCAGTTTTCACGTTGTGCTTCTGCCGCTGCTTCCCCCACCATAGGTGATTGCAAAACGCTGAACAAACTTTGCAGGCAAATTGTAGGTGACCCGATGGAACTTATGTTCTGGCCACTTCAAGGTGATCCTAGATTAGTTGCAATGCCAGATGCAGCGTTTAGGAACAACAGCGACAAATCCTCACAGCGCGCGATGGTTATTTTCATGGCTGAACCGAGAAAGGAAAAGAGCAAAAACACCAGAGGTTCTCTTATTTTCTTTGAATCAACCAAAATCAAACGTACCACGTTGAGCACAACTGTTGCAGAGTTGTATGCACTCATGAAGTGTTATGGTACATGTCAAATGTTGAGAGGACTGATCAAGGACATCACTGGACTTTCAAGTGAGATTCATATGAGGACTGATGCAAACAATCTTGTGACTACTGCCAGCACTACTCATGTTCCTGAACAACAAGAGACCATTCATATGATTCAGATGCTTAGGAAAGAAGCATGTTCAGGTTCCATTGCTGACTTGTCACATATCAGAACTCAATGGTGTTTAGCCGATTGTTTGACCAAGAAGTCTGCCAATCCTCAGAATCTTATTGATGCTGTTCGACAAGGTGTTCTTAAAGAAGTTGATGCTCATCCACCATTCAGATCATTACTGGAACACAAGGCTTACCTCAGGTCATGGTTGCCAACAGTTTGCAGTCATGTTGATTTCAGACATGATGTATTTCTGTTAGGTGACACCTTGAGGGATTCTTGACTATTTTTTGAATTTGTGCCTGCGGCTCAAGAGGCAGAGTCTCGAGGATCGCACTGTTTCTTCAACATGTCGAGCTCTAGCCGGTGGAACAGGGCCTCAGCCGCAGCATCTAGTGATCAGGCACAATCGAACACTCGAGGTCAAGAACATCAAGGCTATGATTTTAGTAGAAGACATTCAGCTGATGGATATGCTCTGAGAAGATCAGAGGAAATCCCAGCTGACCAATTTCGAACACCATCGACATTACCCGATGAGGATCATTTATCATTTTGCTATGATTACAGGCGCCAAACAGATTGGTTTCAGGCTCACGAGCAAGTGAGGAAGAAGAGAGAGCGCAATTTACATACATTGATGGGTCCACACAACATGAGACCAACTGACAGACATGAAATGTTCATGGACGCAATAGCTTGGATTTTGCACTGGGGAACTAGTCATGGAGAATTTGATGAATCTTTGAAATGGACTTCAAGTTTTCTGAAGTATCTCTGTGGCTTTACAACTCAGGCAGAAGAAAACTGGTTTGATGAACGATGCAATGATTTCCACGTGGACATGACTAGCTCATCAAGGAGAAGTTATTACATGTCATGTAGCAAGAAGCTATCCAATGTGTTGAGACATTGCAGAGACAGAACACTGTTCAATGCCAGTGGAGCTATGAACATTTCCAATTTGTTTGATCAGATGCAAGGAGACAATCCAAAGGAATATCACATGTCTGGAGCAGATTTTGCTGCGATGTTACTGTGTAATCCAAAACAACGTTTCTTTGTTGAGATCTCCATGAGATGGCAGTGGTACCCATATAGCTCAATGGCAGAGTATCCATTCGACGTTCGTCTTGGTGCTTTTCAAGGACATAGCAACCAAGTTGTCGATCCCACTGTGGCACACCACCAACTGACATATGATGAGGCTATGAGTTTGGGCTGGATTTTTCATGTCACTGATTACATGAATTTAGATTCCATTCAACAATCAGGCCTGAAGACCTTTGTGAAAGGAAGTGGAAAAGGCAGAAGGGATGCAGTTCACTTCATGTACCACAATGACAATGGTCAGGGCTACATAAGGATGGCAGAGGGCACGAAGCCTCCAAGAAACTATAGGCGACCAGTGTACCTCGTGTTGGATCCAAGTTTTATTGTGGACAACCAACTCTATCTGACAAAGAATGGTGTCATTTTATTTCATGGTGACATTCCTTTCCAGTACCTCCACGTCAAGGAACAACTCCCTACCATTGCATGTAACGTTGTTCATCAAGGACGTGGCCACTCTCTACCTCCATCGGTTACAGGTGGTTCATGGCACACCAACACAACATGGAACCATGTCATGAAGGAGAAAGGTCCAACATTTATTCCTGGACAAGACATTCCTGAGGAAGTCAGAATCACAGCATGGGAGTTCATGGGTCAGCAAGTTCCACAAAACTATGGAAGATTGGTTTTTGGTACACCACTATGCAACGAGAATGACTTTGACCCGATTGTGGAATCAATCTATGGTGCCGCAGCAGAAGGCTCTCGAGAAAGAGAGGTATCTGCAGCAGAAGGCTCTCAAGAAAGAGAGGTATCTGCGCAGGCTGATGAAACCATGGAAAATCCATATGAACAACCATCAAGAAGAGGACGCTCTCAAGAAAGAGAGGAACCTCAAGATGTATGGGAGCAACAACGCTCCTCATCAGGAAGTCCAGAATCACCACAACATGATGATCCTCAACAAGATGCTCAAGACAATCAACAAGAGGAGCCATCAGTGGACGTCCATGACGACCCAATGGGTGAAGAGGCTGTCAATCTCTGGGAAGCAGAAGATCCACCAGATGATATCGAAGACCCTGTTGTAGAACAGGCTACCAAAAGTTCAATTTCTGCATCGAATCCCTGGGTCCTGTATGAGGCAGGAATTGTCTGTGCAAGAGAAGAGAGCGGTGAACTCATCAAGAACTCCTCAGGAGAAAAAGTGATAGTTCTGCGTGAATGGAACCTACTACTCTCTTCACAAAAGATAGCACTTCGTAGACAATCAATCACTCGCTCAGATTGGGAGAAATTACCATGGACAGGACATCAATGCCTACTCTTCACAAGAGCTTGGGAAATTGGACGCATGTTGGCACACTTCCATAAGGAGCAAAACATTGAAGCCATGGAAGGTTATTTGAACTCTTGTCGACAATATTGGACAGACTGGATGCGAGGTCAAGTTGCCCCAACAGGTTGGGAAGACAGATTCAGTATCAGCAGAGACGAATGGAGAGAGAAGTTCTTGCTATACGAAAGAGACTTAGCAATACAGAAGGACATGGAGTATCTCTCAGAAGCAGTCTTTGTCTTTTACACCAAGCATCTTGATCAGTTCATTAGAGAGAACAACAAACTCTGGGGAGATTTCTGCAAGAGAAAGAAGGACCGTGATGGTAACATTTTGGATGCACTGGAGTTGAACACACATGGGTATGACATGACTATTCAAGGAATTACAGTTCCCATGAACAAGAGAACAGTCATCCCTGAACCTGAACGGCATTTCTCGTTTTCCACAAAGATGATGATCATGGCAATCGATCTGTATGAAGATGAAGCACCTGCTAGCTTCAGCCATTTCACAGTTTTTGCTTTGAACAAGCTTCGACAATTTGTGGATAGCAGAAAGGAATTGACAGCTCAATCCTACAGATTCTTTGTTGAACATGCCTACAATCAATTCTTTCAGCATGAAGCATTCCATCAATCTGCAAGAGCAAGGACAAAGGTCAGGGAATGCGGTTCAGGTGACTTCCACACATCTACAAAGCTCGATGGCTACATCTGGGTAGCTGGAAAGGACAAGATCGCTCACATCCCAGGATCAGAGCAACAGAATGTGGACATGGAAGATCACGATGATGATGATGCTGAAGATGATTTGGAGTTTTTGCCAAGACTACAAGTTTTTGTCAGGAAAGAGGAGGAAAAGGCATCAGGCTCTCAGGAAAGAGAGGAAGAAGGTGTATGCTCTCAAGAAAGAGAGGAAACACAACCACAACAAGAAGATGAGGTATTACCAGATGCAAATCCTCGAAGAAATCTGGAAGATCGACAGGGACTGTTTTTAGTCAGGCAACTCAAACCAGAGCACAGACAGATCCTCCATGATATTACACTCCAAGGCCAATCAATCCTCACAGAAGATGATCTTGAAGGAGGTCGACCCCTTGAACGTGGTGACATAAGCTACTTCTCATTATGGTTGATGATGTCAGCATTATCAGATGCTTCTTTTTCAACATTTATGGAGCAGTATGCACCTATGATGGGTTATGAGATCTCCTACGACAAGTATCATGAGTTCAAACTGGATATTGACAAAGTTCTCAAGGACAATGAACACCTCGGCGCAGAAAATTTCTTTGGAGCAGAGGATCCTGATATGGTGGACGATGATCCAGACACTCCTCTTCCAGATCTTCAAAGACCAGGCGCGGGTGATCCTGAGTACAAGCATACTATTGAAAGTTTGAACATTGAGGACAAGCATATCATTTTGGAAACTGATGATGACAAAGTGGTTGAGTGTACATTGAAGTGGATCAGTATGTGCAACAAGAATGTTCAACAAAAGATCAAGGACAGTTTTGTCAAACCAGAAGAACGACAAGAGAAAGAAGAGGATGAAGAAGAGGAGATTGCTGTCGAAGAAAAAGAAGAAGAAAAAGACACACAGGAGCCACATGTCCCAGCTGAATGCTCTTTAGAGAAAGAGGAATCAGCTCCACCTGAACGCTCCTCAGAAAAGGAGGAATCAGGGGAGAAAAAGACAGACATTCAAGATGATGAGACAGCTCCTGAAGTGAAACCTGCAGTTCGACTTTACTATGGTCAAGATATCACTGGAAACGAAGATGATTCAGTTTTTCGAAAATTGAAGGATTGTTTTTCAGATGATTACCATGGTGAATGGGCAGGATTTTACAACAAAGGTTATCCAGCATCTTCGAAGCATCGACATATGTTTTGGCATGTTAAGTACAGGAAGACCATGTCTCCACATCAAGATTATTGGTACCATCTTACAGATGACCAGTTGATGGTTGAGTACATTGCCAGACACAAGGATCAGGATCCACAACTAGAATTACAAGAACTCAATCAACGCATTGAATATGGTTGTAGTGATCGTAGGATGCATCCTCTTCATCAAGACAAGGCAGAAAGATCCTCAAAAGAAGCAGAAAAGAGGATTGATGACGATTTTGGAAATCTCACAAGGGTACTCCAAGATTACGTTGAGGACCACAAGGTCTTGCCTTACTGTATGATCTTGCATAGCTTGGCTTACAGGTATTTAGGTGGAGGCCTATCAGACCCAACGTACAAGGATGCTGAATTTCCATACAGATCCTCTCCACAGATAACAGCAATGTTTTGGAATTTGGGAAACTGGTGCAGAAACAGATTTGAAAAATGCCCGGTTCCAGAAAGATTTCAACAATTCATTCCACACATTGACTACACTATTGATGAGGATCATGAAAAATTTGATGAAAACAAATCACAGTTCAACAATTACTTCATCAATGTCATCAAGAACTTTGGAGGACATCTTTTCATGAATTGCGAGGCTGGTTCATTGTATCCTCACAGAGAAAGACTCGACGAGGTTGACTTTAAAACTTGCTTCAATGACTATCATGACTTGATGGTGGCAGCTCGCCTTGGAAAGGATGGCTATATCAAGCAAATTGCTGGATATCACACAGATGACAACGACACACGAGTTCGACAAGTCTCATGGGCAATCTTTGAAGTATCTTGGGGAAAGACAAAGGATCGAGATACAGATGAGATTGTTGACTTGACAAGAGCTAGGATGAGAATGACACGTGTGTGCGTTTATCACGTCGGACAGAAGTATGCATCAGACTCTGCTGGGATTGTTGGTGAGTGCTTAGCTGTTATGGCTTTTGAGTGTGCCAGATATCAAGTTGACTTCATCGCAGGTGATGGGAACAAGGCATGCTATTACAGCACACCAAAATCTCCAGGTGTCCCTACATACCAACACAGCCTTATCCAATTCTGGATCAACAGAATGGTAGGTGTTGCAGCACAAGCCATGCGCAAGCATTTTGATCCATCTTGCCCTCCAATCAGGGTCAAGCATTTCATTTCTTGCAGTTATCGTGACTTGGATTTTCTTGCAACGCACTTGGATGGCATTACAACAGCAACATACACCAACGAGCTCATGAACAAGACAAATGGTAAAGGTGATTGTTGTATGTTAACAGTTGTTGAGTGGGGTCATTCACGTTTGATGTGTGAGGAACACCTAGAAGACTTTGAGGATGAAGATCACATGAACTATGTGGGTGAATTTTACTTCAAGGTAAATGAAACTTGCTTACATGGTGATCACAACATCTTCATGGTTGCTCCAAATGATCGCGATGCTCATAATCCAATTCTTATCCATCTTGATCCTTCGGATATGTCATGGAATGAACGACATCATTAAAAACAGGCCTACAAGAAGAAGCAGTATGCTGATTCAAGAAAGGAAAGACAGAAGAAGAAAAAGAGAAAGGCATATGAAGATCAAGCATCGACGTATCAGGGCAACACAGAGTGGGGTGGATCCTCATCTTCTTCGTCCAGACCATGGAGATCAAGCTTTTGGCTATGAGTGAGTGTATACTTCTTTAATTGAAGATAACACAGCATGAGAGGCCGTGCACAGTTTTTCTGTGCGTTCAACTTATTTCTCACAGATGGCATATACTCTTTTAGATAGAGATAATGCCACAAGTGTCTGAACTTCAATTTAATGTAAAATAGAGACTCTTGTAAATAGAGATACTATATACATTTATCTCCATGAATCATCCGGCGAGCAGACCACTCCGAATGGAGCGAACTCCACAAATTTACCAACTTCGATTTCAGTCCATTGTTTGCTTGAATGAGCAACCTTGGAGATCCGCTATTTCCGTTTATTTCGTGATTTGGTCAATTGTTTTTCGTATGACCTGAATTTCTGAATCTTGCGAACCTGAACTTTTCAATTCGAACTTTCACCGGTAGAGCAAGGCATTTTGCCTGTGGAGAGACCGTGCGCGAAGCACCATTGGTCGCTACTGGAAAAATTAGCGAATCCGCTGTTCTTTTTCGACATGTCCTTAGGACATTCGCTGCTTTCACGTGTTTTTCAATTCGAAGCCACTGCGTAACTCCGGTTTCTTTTGCTATTTGCCATTGTGTAGAGAAGTCAGGAAGATACTCTTAATACCAATTGGGTACGGCAAGGCGTAGTGCTCTACTCATTGCTTTTGAATTTGTGCCTGTGTTTTTGTTTCGACCTAATACCTACATAGGTACATGCATGAGTATTGAGCACATTTATATGCGCCCTTCAAGGCTCAAGAGGTATATAGAGTAACCCTGTAGACAAGCACAGACCGGCAACAGGCTGAGTAAAACAAGTGCTGTCATTGGGGAAGACGCCTTAGCTGATCTTGAAGTAGACGCTAGGGCCCCTCTTCAGCCCCCCCCCAAGTCTCCGTTCGTGACTCTCGGGTCTCAATTTCCGGGAAAGGACCACCCACCTCCCCCAGTACTAAACTAGTACTAAAGTACATAGAACTCAGGTAGCCTAGGCTACCTTTCGTGAACTGCTCCACACTGAAGGGGTCAAACCCCTAAGACCCGCCAGATGAAACATCACCCCATTTACTCCATGGCTTACCGGCGAATGGGCTTAAAAAAAGACCACAAAAAGGCCGTTAAGCCTCTGCCAATCAAATGTGGCGTGCGTTTGAAATCATTCTGGGGCCTTCCCAGCTCATGGTGATAATCACAAGATATGTTCGCTGGTTAAAGCACCGGTTAAAGTCGTCATAAAGTGATGTTTTAATTTAACCCCCAATTCAATAACAATCCAAATGGGACTTGCGGAACTGCGCCCACTGTATGACTATGTCATGACTATCTCAGGATAAAACAATAATAAACCATCCCCCAAATCAGAATTTTTATAGGTGGTTTAAACTTACCATTCCCAGGAAAATGGGTGGTTTATGTGGTTTATGTTCCATTGTTTGACCCACATATCCAATAATATCTCCAGCCTCCAGCATATCCCCACATCCCCATGAGTCTCGCTGGTCATTTCACCCAGCCGTCTAACTGTTTTCCGACCACCGAAACAGACACAGACGGCTGGGAGAAATACGTGGCAAATGCCTAAGGGATCGATCCGAAGCTATCCGAAGCTAATGTTTGATGGTGAATACCCGGCCCGGTAAACGTTTACAGTTTGCGAACTGGAAAGATCCACCATGCTATTCATGGGAAAACTCACCAGATTTCGACTGGGCCATTTTCTATGTCGCAAAGTGTAAGAAATTACCAGAGGGTACATAAATGTTGGTGAACCCCCACTATATGCACACTCTATGTCATTAAATAAACGACCAGATTCACCAGATCCCAGCAAAACATGAATCAATCATGTTGGCCAAGCATCTAATTGGATACCTTAGGTCCTTTTTGGATGCCTTTGGGGCCTAATCTCAAAAATGCAGATATTATGTCATATTTCAACAAGGATGGTCCCAGTAAAGTTGACTGTACTTGGTGGCTCATCCCAGGTTCGAAGGGTTCGCTTAGTTCACCAAGGGGTAGAAACCTCTACTTACCCGATCGGGGCTATAACCGCTGTGTATGAACCACCAAGCATGTTTTCCCTAGTTTTACAAAGACTACAAACGGTTATCATAAGTATTTCCAGGATTGTAGGCAGTGTAGGCAGTTGATGTCTTCCCCATAATTTCAAGGTTTCCGTACCTTTTCGGTCTCTTTTGCGGGTTGCTATACCATGTCCCCAAGCGGCAGGTGTGCAATGTGGGCTCCCTCAGTTCTAAGTTGGTTTATGTTTAATTTCACCCATCGAACTATAAGTACAACTACCATAAAGTCCAGCTTGGCTTACCTATTTGGGTCCCAACATTGCATTCCAAGGGGCATAGAGCTCGCTATTGATCTTCGCCTTGCCGCTGTCTGATGAGCCGCGGAGGGCCTTCGCATTCCTGGGTAGGGTCGTTGAAGACAAAAAACATGATGTTTGGTGACTGTTATTCATGTTTGCTGATTTTGTTCAAATTTTGGTGACTTTGTGTTTGTGTTCTTTTCGCTAGTTTTGTTGAATTTAGCTGGTGTGTGTGCGTGTGTGTGTGTGTGTGCTTACTTTTTGTTTGCGATGTTCGGTAAATCCACTATAAATTGCCATTTTCAATAGCTTTTTGTATGTTTACCAGAGGGTATGTTCGATGATTTTTTTATGAAATTGTGTTGATTTTGATTGACCTGCAGGCGATTCGCAGGGTCAGCTGGTTGATGGGTAGCTTGACTAAAAGATGGCGCCCACACATCCCATGGCGTATCATCATGTTCATTGTCCTCATGAAATGGTATTTTTTGGGGGCGTCCCCAATTATTTTCAGGCTATCCCACATATCATATTGATATAAGTTGGATGATTATATAATCCCATGAATATCCCAGAGAACTATCCCAACTCTAAATCCTCACTGTGTCCTCATTTTCCCCAGTTAAATCCCCTATGTTTGATGGATTATATTAGTTATATACCCATATTGGCTTGGTTTACCCAGGATACATCCATTTTCGGAAGGGTTCAGTTGTAAGGTGGTTAAAAACCCAATTTTTCCTCAGGATGGGGTTATAAACCATCTATGGAGATATTTCCCCATCTATGGAGATATATTGAGATATATCAGTTGTATATTTTCCCCATCGAACTACTTCGAATTAGTTCGATATATCTCCATATATCTACCCTTTGTCAATGGATTGGTTTTGTTGGGAAAATCTACAGGAAACCCATTGGTTTTTACCATCAAATATAGGGCTTTCCTGTAAATTTTCCCATCATCCAATTCTATGACTTTGGCCAACGTGGCAGGAAAATCCACCTGGCTACCCCCAGTGATATGGTCAGGCGTCGTGGAAGTGGAGGGGTTCTGAAGATGTGCAAGTTCGCCCTGATGCAGCCGGTAAAGATCACATGGCCATGGAAAATGGCCACTTTATGGTGGTTTACCTATGAAAAATGGTGATTTACCTATGAAAATTTGTGATTTACCTAGTAAAATTGGTGATGATAATAGCAAACTCTTAGTTTACCAGAGGGTAATCTGATAAAATTGGCATTTTGAAAGTCAGCAAAAATGCCGATTTAATGGGATTTAACGGACAACTAACTGGTTATTTGATGGGATTTAGTGGGATTTAAGTGTAGCATAGCAGTATAGCAACCCCAAAAAAAAGATGTCGAAAAATTGGGAAAACATCATCGAATTAAACATCCTGGAAAACACGGTTCAGTATCTTCTTGGCGGTTAGTACAGGCATTCCAAAATTCAAAAATTGTGGGATTTAACACGATTTAACCCTCAAAAATTGGGATTGAATGGGATCATGGGAAACATCTGGTAATCACTGACAGTTTGGGAGGTGGAAAGTCACATTTCTTATAAAATCATCGAACTTTCGTGGGCCATCTACACCATAGCAAACTGTAACAAATTACCAGGGGGCACTATGAAACCCGAATTTTGCTTAGCAATTCCCGAACCATCCAAATTCTCCGAACTTGGGTAAAATTTCATCAAATTATATATATATATATCTCAAATTCACCTGAAAAGTTCCGCCATTTCGGGATTCACCATGCGAAAACCATCATTCCAGTGAAGGAAAACGACGAAGTCGGTCGCGACAGATGTCGCGAGCTAATTTATCGACAGATTATCCCCATGAGTTCCCATTCTATCCCCATTATCTCCCATAAAAAACCTTTAAAAAAAAAACACGGAATTTTGGTGAAATTCCAGTGACAAGGTAGTCTTAAAATTGCGCCCCAGGTATCTGTTGGTTGGTAACCCCCATGAACATCATGAACTAGATCGATATCTTATCTCTATGATTCTTTATGGATATGTGTGTGTGTGTCACATTATACCCTCTGGTAAATTAACATATATAGACCCTGAAAATCACAATTTTTTTAATGGAAACTATTCTTCCAACCCCAACAACTGCCAGGGTCTATGTTAATTTACCAGAGGGTATTATCTATTACTATCCCATTTTTTGATGATCTATTGATTTTTGTTAATACCCGGGATACCCGATGGATATCCCGGGAGAACAAGAATGAAGCCATCAATACCAGGGTTTTACTGAACAAAGGTTCGGCCATTTTTATGGGGGTTCCCCGGATCCAATTCCCACCATGAAAATTGCTGGGTGTCACCTGAGTAAGTGGTCAAGAACCCATATGTAATCCGGATTTTATGTTAATTGGGAAATATATGTATCTATCTATCTATCTATCTATCTATCTATCTATCTATCTATCTATCTATCTATCTATCTATCTATCTATCTATCTGTGTGTGTGCGTCTCTGTATATTCATATTTAAACATGTTCGCTGCTCGCTGCAACCCCTACGTTGCCCCGTGTCGGAATCAGAAGTGGCCGAAGTATATAGCACATATATCATTTCTTACATCACATATAAGTCAGAGGGGGTGCAAATGTTTGATCCCTTAGGAAGATAAGTTGGTGTAATGATCCCTGTCAACGTGGTAGTCAGAGGGGGTGGCGGATTTTGATCCCTCAACAAGATAATGTTCTTATTATCATCAACATATAAGTCAGAGGGGGTGGCAAATTTGGATCCCATTATGAAGATAAGTTGATGTTATGATCCCTGTCAACGTAGTAGTCAGAGGGGGTGGTGGATTTTGATCCCTCAACAAGATAAGTTCATGTTCTTATTATCATCAACATATAAGTCAGAGGGGGTGCCAAATTTTGATCCCTTTATTCCGATAAGTTGAGGATATGGATTGGGTCCTTTGGATCATTCCCCCATTCCCTATCAAGAACCAGAAAGAAGATGATGATGATGATGCTGATGATGATGATTATTATTATTCTCTTGAGGTGTGGAGCAACGTCCGGGTTGGAGGGAACATGTTTAAACCATAATGCCATAATGAGAAAGCAAACATGTGGTTGGAAGACTCAGTGAACGTGGCTCCCCTTGTTTTGTGGGGAATTTGATCAGAATACAGCCATAGCTATGTCTAGCTCACCGCTACCACTGGATAGTTCCCATTAATTAAAACCTCCCATGGAATCCTGCTTTTTCCTGGGGATTTCCCATGGATTTTCCCCATGGAATTTTCCCATCACCACCAAGGCCAAGGCCAAGGCATCCAGGGCATCCAAGGCGCCAAAACCTGCATCGCCGATTGGCCCAGGCCAGTTTTCACCGATGGAGAAGGAGGCGCCATACCTCGGGCTCCGAGGGATGCGAGGGATGCGAAGGTAAACGGAGAAACGAAGAAACGAAGAAACGGCAAAGTGGCTGGTGGTTGACCAACCAATCACCTAATAGTTATATAGTGATTAATAATAGTTAATAATAGATAATAGTAGTTGATAATAGTTAATAATAGTTTGTAATAGCTAATAATAGTTAATAATAGATACTGGTTGGTGGTTGATAATTTTATCCCGCCCAAATTGGATGCACCAGTAAGAACCTCGGGGCGCAAGAAATAGATGAAATCATGGGCATTGCTGGGCATTGCTTGGCACAGCCATTCTCATACATAATGTCCTTTTGGTAAAATAGGTAGAGGGGCCGGGAGCTGGTTAATCCCATCTATCATCATAGAAACCTGTTGTTAAGGGGTAAGCTAACCCATCTATTAATCAACCAACCAGTGGGAAAAGGACATCTATAGTTTCAACCATCTTGAAAAATATGAGTTCGCCAATGGAAAGGATTATCCCGTTATCCCATATATGAAATGGAAAATAAAAGCCGTGTTTGAAACCACCAACCAGGTTAAAAATCCAGTTCAAAAATCGTGAATTGAAACTGTTCTATCTGTTTGGCTGTTACTTTATTTATGGGTTTTAGACACATGTAAAAACCAGTGGTCCCTAAACTTCAGTGGGAATAAGTATTAGGGAACATATTAGGGAACATATTAGGGAACAAATTGAAACACTATAACTACAGTAATGAAACTTGAGAACTGCTGATGGGATCTGGGTCAATTCACTCGCCGAATCATGAAGGAGAATCCCTTTGTGTTGCCCGATAGTTAAGTCAAGTTGGTTTATAACTCATCTTTCACAACCGGTTTTATGGTAAGAATAACTCTACTTCAATATAATTACTTCAATATATACTTCCATGGGGTTGTAAACCAACAATAACCAACAATAACCAACAATAACCAACAATAACCAACAAACATAGCTGGCACATGCTGGCACCGCCTTGCGTGGTATCCTGCCAAACCATCACCGAGCCGTCATTGACAGTAGCTGGAGGCTACGTCCAACCCCGAACGCCGACTCACAAAATCAAAAAACCAGATCTGCATTGATATCAAGTATCGTGATCTAATCTTGAAAATCTTCATCAAATTCAAAAAGTTGGCCAATTTTCTGATACTTGCATAAAATGCTCCAAAATGGAAAATCGTCTCTATATGTCTCTATCGATTCCCTATTTCTGGTGGATTTGGTGAGAAAACAAAAAAACACCGACTCAGCAAATCTGCCCCCCGGTGAACTAAAATATATAGCTATGGGGAATTGTCCATTTAGGAACCGGCAATTTTTATACTTATCAAAAATGCTGAGTATCCAGTTCGCAAACTTCGAGTTTGCCAGAGGGAATCCCATATAATCGCCCCATGGTATACAATCATCTACCACATTCTTGCCGCTTAAGTCCTTAGCCAAAGGTGTCCCAACATTTCTGGAGAGCCACGTCACCAAGGACCAATGGGCAAAGTGAGGGGCGGTTTGGTGGTTTGGGTAAATCTATATATATGAGTTATTGTAAAGGCGTCCCAGTCTGATTTCTCTATATATTATTTATATTATCTCCCTTCCAGGGTTTCAACCATCATTTGGGGATTCCCCAAAAACACAGAGGCATCAGTCCAGTGAAGTCACGACGTGAGGTCGCTATAATTTATGGGAGATCTCCAGGATCCATTTTCATGGAGGTACGAGGTACTGTACCATATTTTTGGCCATATTTTCTGGGGATATAAATTTAGGCCTGAATTTTAGGCCTTAAAGAATGGAATCGGTATCGCCAACAAATCGGTTCCTGAGTCATGGCCATTGAATTGATCAAGATTAGCCCAAAAATTATCGGTGAAATCCTCACGGGCTGAATCAGCCAAGGGTTACATGTGCAAAATCACTGGAAACTTACGCGAACCCCCCGTTATATCATGATCTCATATGATCTCCATTATGAATTTTCAGTGAGTCCCAACTATATCCCCACTAATCCCCAGCCACTATCTCATGATAATCCCTGTTCCCCTTATATCTCATTATAAGCCCCCTTGTCTCATTCTAACGGTTCTAACGCAGGTTAATCCCCATCATACAGTATCTCATTGTAATCCCCCTCTGGTAAACTAACATAGCTATGGAAAATCACCCTCTTTAATAGGCGCCAATGTGGCAAACTGTTAGTCAGATGCTAAATCACCAGCTTAGTTTCATGAAATCCCATGAAATCCCACTAAATCCCCTTAAATCACCATTAAATCCCACTAAATCACCATTAAATCCCATTAAATCACCATAAAATCACCATTAAATCCCATTAAATCACCATTTTAGATTGGGATTTTCCAATCTAAACCATCCAGCGATGGTTCCAGGGCTACCTCGTGAAATCCGGGTGAAATCCGGGTGAAATCCCAGCCGCCTGGTGTGCCCCGGCTCGGAGCCCGTTGCAAGCCTGCCGTGCAACGAAAATGGCAATGGGGATGGAAAGAAAAAGGCACAACCGCGGCAACAAAAATGCCAAAAATGCGGGAATTTAATCATCAGGCTTTAGTGAGTTTTTGTTACACCATTTTTTTAGATCACCTTCTACTGTACAGATGGTGGAATTGTTGCATCACACCGGATGTAATACGAATGTCAACTCCGTTTCGTTTTCTTGGGGGATCAGCCCACTTTCCCGAGAAATCGGTGATGTCCAGGGAACCGATAGATCGATGGGAACATGAAAGGACTTATATCACCAAATATGACCTATTAGTCATGAGGAAGCATGACGGGAATCTACTCTTGTCATAGTTTCTTCGCATTTTTTAACCATTTCTTACCACTCTTCATATTCATACCTATTCGGAATCACACTGTAGGGGAATTAGCTTCGTGGGTCATCAAAGATGCCCAGTTTTTCGGAGAAATGTTCCACATGGTTTTGGAATCACGAATCAACCAGTGAAACATGGTCAAGCCTTTGGGTAGTCCACAAAGAATTGTCAACCCTTTGCTGTTTAAACGGTGATGTTCCATAGCAAAAAACAATTTTAAAAAAGACTACCCTCTGGTAAATTAACATAGACCCTGGCAGATAGGGGTTGGAAGACTAGGTTCCATTAAAAAATTGTGATTTTCAGGGTCTATGTTTATTTACCAGAGGGTAAATGATTAATTAAACGACCCATCCCAGGTTGATGGAAAAAATCAGTCCGGCTACACTTTTACATGAGCTGCTTGAGATGGGCCACAGAAACTTCCCAAAGTTCGGTTTCCTACCAGTCGATTTTGAGATACCCTCTGATAATTTGTTACATAGCTATTGAAAATGGCCATTTATAGTGGATTTTCCCATTAAAAATGGTGATTTTCCATAGCTATTACCAGAGGGTATATGCTGAAATATGCTGAAATCATCTAAGAGTACCCCCCCAAAAAAAAACTTGTACCCTCCGGTGGTTTAACCGTTTGCGACCTGGTAGAGAAAACCCATTGAGTTCGATGACTTGGCTATTCAAAATAGTGATTTCCCATATTTAAATCACCGGAGGTGAAGACTGAGACACCACATGTTGAACTGTGGGGTGGTACCCTTCGGATGAGTTCTTTGCTTTCTATTTGGATGTGCATCCCAGCTAGGTGGTGAAGAACCGTATTACAACCCACTTATATGGGATATATTTACCATACAAGGTGGTGCCCCTTCGACATAAGTTGGTTTATGACCCCCAATGTGAACATTTTTTCGATAAATCCACCATAAACATCCATAAACGATAGTTAAGCGTTAGGCTAGTTCAAAACCAACTTAGCAAACTGGGGCCCCGGTGATTCCTGGGCACCGCGAACCAGAACCAGAACCACCAGGTTTGGCCACTGCGGCGCCTGAACTGCTTGCGGCGGCCTCGGTGGCCGGGAACTCTGTAGTGACCTCTGCCGTAGTCAACTCTGGCGACATGGTCGCACCGCTCGCCTGCGAAGTGCGACGTCATTTTTGACGGAAGCAAGGCCATGGTGGGAATATTTCAGGGCGATATGACCAACCAGTGGAGATATAATGAGGATATAACAGAGATATCATGAGGAATATCATGTTACCCTCTGGTAAACATACAAAAAACTATGGAAAATCACCATTTTCAATGGGTAAATCCACTATTTCTATGGCCATTTTCAATAGCAAACAGTTAAATTAGGGTATGTGTAGTAGAACGGGTGGGCCATGACGTCATGGCAAGTTCACTGGGGATGCGAATATTCACCTCGGGCTGTCTCGGTGTGCCCTGCTGACAAACGCGGTTCATGAACCGATTTATTGACATTTAGTCAATGGCCATTTCAGGAACCCATTTATTGGAGGTACCTACCATATATAAGGCCTAAAATTCAGGCCTAAATTTCAGGGAATATCCCCACAAAATATGGCCGAGAATATGGTACGTTTACGTGCCTCCATTTTAGGATCCTGAAATTCCCATTGATTTAGGAGACACATTGTCCATGGGATTCTTTAAGAACATCTTTATCAGCATTGGTTGGTGGTTCATACCTGCATTGCGATTGGGATGCACATCCAAGATGGCCTAGTTTTAGATACGGAAAACGTCTTTTTGGGGCTCAGTACTTACTATTCCTTTTGTGAAGAATCCAGAAAAACCTACCATTCTCATCCTTGAACCATCAAGTAGATAACCGTAAATCAAAATAAATAACAAATATCCCCAGTTTATCCGATTATACCAACGTATCCATCATGTATCCGGCTATTGCTGGTATTATCCCCATCTTCCCATATGTTCTCATCACTGTCAAATAATGTTCCGCTATTCTCCTATCATATTCTCACTAATTATCATATCAATGGGAATTCCCGGATTTTAAAATGGAGGTATGTACCATATAAGGCCATATTTTGTAGGGATATTCCCTTACAGTACATAGGCCTTACATAGGACTTATATATGGTAGGTACCTCCAATAAATCGGTTCCTGAAATGGCCATTGAAATATCCATCTCTCTCGGTGATTATTGATGGTATATAATCCTAGCCCCCGATCATACTAAACACCCCCCATTCTATGGTCCCAAAAGTCTTTTCCAACACCTGACTGTACATCCACCATCATCCACCATGGTTTCGGAACGGTGTCAATATGAACGGGTGAAGGGCATAGTTTTTGCCTTTCCAATGTTCTCATCATATTATATTATATATATATATATCTTTGTCCCATTCTAGAATAGATATTATCCCCATCATTCCAATTGTTGGCTATTGGTGGTTATTGTTGGCTGTTGTTGCTTGTGGTTGTTTTTTGTTGCTTGTCCCATTACATTCGCACTGTCATAACCCACCAGCAATGCGGTACCCTCTGGTAAACGTTTACATATCTATGGAAAATCACCATTTTGAGTGGGAAAATCCACTATAAATGGCCATTTCTATGGCCATTTTCAATAGCTTTTTGTATGTTTACCAGGCCGGGTAATCACCATAATAAACCATCCCATTGACTTATTGACTAACCACAATGCGGGGTCATGTTACATCATCCCGTTGTCAAAAGCGTAGTCAGGGCACGTGGTACGAGATTTGCCGATTTTTAACCAATAGTAACCATTAATCAATAATCATTATAATAAATATATATATACATATGTGTATATATAATATAGTATAATATAGTATAATAATATACGTCTAAGTCCCCGTTATGGGTATATAAATCCCGGTTGCTGGGCTTGCTATTGGGTTTACCTCATTATCCATGAGTGTCCTTATCATAGACCCATGACTTGGATCTGCTTGTTAAACTATAGATTCCACCAGAAAAAGGCTGGTGGATTTACCGTGTGCCAATCCATATTCTACAAGGGGTGCCCACGTTCGAGAACGCTAAGTTGGGGTTCACATAACTCCAATTTCACGATGGTTTTTGTTGATGATACATCAAACTAGTTAATGGGCTTATATATATATAACCAATGTATAAATGGGGGCGTGTACGATGAATATCCTACCATATCCCATGGTGGCATTGCATTTATATACTTCATTATCCACACATCGTCCCCATCATTTTCCCATGAGCCAAAGGATTTGTTTATTAGATTTATTGGTAAACCTTAGATCTATTATTGGTAGATCTATGAGATCTATTATTGGTAGATCTATGAGATCTATTATTGGTAGATCTATTAGATCTATTATTGGTAGATCTATTAGATCTATTATTGGTAGATCTATTAGATCTATTATTGCCAATCATTTTCCCATATCAATCCACTATTGGCAAACCTTAGGTCCACCATTGTCCCCCATCATTTGGTTGCGAAATCCCAATCACCAGTTGGTAGGTGGTTTATCACGTTTATCCCGTTACAATCCCACCATTTACCCTCTGATAAACTAACATAACTATGGAAAATCACCATCTTTCAATGCCCTAACAATCCATGTATGCAATATTTGCCTACGGACAAATGTCATCTCCCGGAGGCTACATTGCAATGTCGGTTCCCGGGGCCTACGGACGTGTTTATCGAAATATAATTTGTCGAAATTTATTGAAATCTCAGAATCTTATATAAAATATGATGTATTTCTGTTTATCAAACCCCCTAACCCACCATAGTGATATCCAAGTTGCTGAACTCCGGGTTCACTTCTTGCATCGCAGCCATTTGGCATGGATGGTCAAGAATGTTTCACCAATCTGATAGAGAAATTGAATAGTCAAATGAGCCGGAACCTCAATTTCAGTTTCTTAGTATGTATTTATACACCCAAGAGCCTTTCACATAGCCCAGGTCGCCCAAATGGATCATGAAGAGGGGTGTGATCCGTGGTCATCGCCCAAGGTCATTTTTTGGGGAAAAAACTAGATATAGTTTGATGGCATATGCGCGTGCTCAGGCCACTGGGGCAAGACCTCACGAAGAAAGGCATCAGATGATAATGGTGCGCCCCTTTCGTGCTTTGCACTCCTCAGGATATCTCAGGATCATATGAGGTGTTTTCAAAAGTAGATTCAAACCGGCCCGTGTGTGCTGAAACCTTTTTTTCCTCAGCGGCGTCTCTTGTTCAGAAGTGTAGATTGCCCCGCTGATTCCTCGGTGCGGGCTCATGGCAGCCAGAACCCCAGAAGTGGACAAATATACTGGGCAAGTTGGGAAGTAGGCCAAACATATAGTTGAGCATTTTGAATTCAACATAGTTCCCAGGAAGCCACCCCAGAAGTCTATGCTGGGATGCTTGAGGAGCTAAATGGTGATTTAGTTTTGCCTGCGTTCGTTTCACTTTTGAGTTGAAGTATACATATGAAAAACGAAATCTCAAAACATGATCAACAGCTACTTGCTGTTACATTTTATTTTTCATATGGGCACTTGAACTCAAATCGAAAAGAGTTTCCAAGTAGGATCGTGAGCTTGGTTTTCATTGGGCAGGACATGGTCAACAGCTACTTCCTTCACCAGGTAGACCTTCATGCCCTGCGCCAAGATCCAACTAAGTCCCTCTTTAATCTGACTGATTGTTTTGGGGCTGATTGTGCTCTGGCGTTGGAGCAGAATCATGTTTGGGTTATGGAGCTGTGCGCTACCCTTGCTGGAGCTGACCCATGGCCGCCACACAAGACCTTCAAGGCTGGGTTACGTCATGGAAAGAGAATTGCAACATGTTCCAACTTTGCATTTTTTTTCAGTTTAAATGGTGGTTGCTTCATGATGTCTCTCCATTCAGGGAATCTTCTACAAGAAGGCCATGCTGTATGGGGTCTTTGGTGAGGGAACGACAAAGAAGGCCATCAAGGAGACTAAGTGCTTCACAACGTTGTGTTTACAATATTTTGATTCATCTTTATGAACTGAGCTAGTCTTGCAGGATTGGGCATCGCAAACGGCTAGCTTTGCCCGCGCCCTGGGAGTCCATGGGGTCACTTTGTCCACCCGAAGCGCGTCCTCCAGGAACTGTTATTTCTTATTGACAGCAATCATCAAACAGCTGAAAAAGACACCCTCAAAAAATTACCCCTTTCAAGGGTAATTTTTTGGTGCCTTCACACCTAGGTACATTCCAAATATGTCTCGGCCTAGTTAAAAGTCTACTGCCGCAGGAGCTGGCAGATCCGATTGATCAAGCAATGCGTGCAGGCGTCACTTGCTGCAGGCCCGCTACATTAACTATTCCAATACATGAGTTATGTGATACCATCTAAAATCATCACCGGTAGAGGTATGGCACACTGACAAACCCTGATTCGGAATAATTTTGTTTATGGCTTCAAACTTATACTCTTCTTGTTTGATCTTTCATATACCTAGACATGGGATGTCTCAAAAATGAGGTGCCCTTTTTGGGTTTCAAAAGTGTGCCTTAGGGGACAAAAAAGGACACCTCATTTTGAGGCATCCCCACATAAGTATTTTTTCCACAGTCCATGCCCTCTGGCCAGTTGCAGATCCAGATCATGAAGCTGACCCGGAAGACTTGCCGCAGAAACAGCTAGAGAAGATTCAGGACAACAAACGCGTAGTCTATCTGAATCAGTTCGCAATCTTGTATGGTTTGGTTATGGACTACATTTATAAATCACGAAAATGTTTGCGCAGAGGATGGGGATGGCTCCAGTTCTTCTACCTCCTCTGGATCTGAAGTGCTGGTTACATGTGAGGTGGGCTTCGGAGAGCTTCCCAAACCCGAGTAAAAGGGTTGTTGGGTTTTTGTTCACACCTATGAAATGATATTTCTTTGAAGCCCCAACAGGGTAAGACAATGCACTTTGAAACTAATATTATTTTGCTTTTTTCGATTGATGATTGATTGGATCTGATGTGAGAAAATCAATCTACTGTATCAATCGTCCTGGCTAGTGGCAACCATGAGCACGAAAATGATGCAACAAAAAAACTTTGGGGGTTGCTCTTCCCAAATCTGTGACAGGTCATGGCCCCAAAGGAGTCGACGATGGAGATGCCTTGCCCGAAGGCCGAAAACTTTTGCACTTAATTTGTTCTTGGCTGGGGAACGCACTATCCAGTTGTATATAAAAAGGGTATATATACACACCTATATATATATATATATGTTATATGTGTGTGTGTGGATGCATGTTGTTACTTTGGAGGCTGTTGCCCCGAAGGAATCAGAGATGCCCTGCATGAAGGCCAAAACAGTGTGTACTTAATATGATGCTGGTTTTTGGCTGATGAACAATCCAGTCATACTTATCCGTGTTGGTATGCACGTGTGGGTGCAGGCTGAAATTCAAAACAAGCCTGCAAAGCCTGAACTTGATGAGAAGCCTCCCCATGCCATAATCTCAGCCTGATTCCCTTGAGCATTCTTTTCTGACCGAACCTACTCCCCTGAACTTTAGGCTGATGAACCGTTGGCTGTTTGTGCCCAAGCTGCTTCTCGCCAAGCCCATAAGGAGACATGACTTTGGGTTGATTTTGGCTATGATTTTTGGCTAGGAAAACACATTAACTCATATTAAGTATTTTGTTTTTATATCTATAGAGATGTATAAAGAGAAACCTATACCCTGACCAGAGTTCAGAACCACAACTATATATATAATATATATCACCTACTTAAAGTGGAGTCAGGTTTATTAATCCGAATCCAGATTTAATCAAAAAATCATGTTCATAGAATTTCACATGGTTCATTGAATCACCGGCCGCCAGGAGAAGAAACCACTCCTCCCAACTGGCATCAACCTGGATGCATCACTTGAGGAGCAAGCCAAGGCTCTCTCCAGTGGCATGTTGGATAAGGGCGATGGTGGTGCAGCTGACCTTGCAAAGGCGCATAGCAAGGCTCGGAAACGAGCTGTTCCACGTGTGTGGTGCTTCACTGGAAATCAGGTAATTTTAGATCAAACACAGCATCATCAACAACAACAAAATATCCTCATGGAAATGAAGACTAACATGTTTTCAAAATCAGTATCTGAAAGTCAACTGGATTCATATAGATGTGATTCTCAAGATTGATTTTGGTAGATATTAGACTAGACCTCATACTGATACACACACACTATAAAATCAAGAAAAGAATATAAAAAGATTATCCTTGGATCTTGATATCAAAATATACATGTTACATATATATATATATATACATACTATTTGTATATCATGATATTCATGCACACACACATATATTAATATATACATAGCTTTCAGGCACCACTCACGCTCACAGGTCGCAGCTGCACTTCGGGGTGAAAAGCGCAGAGCTGAGACAGAAGCAGCGGATGGGAAACCACGGGCCAAATGCAAGGCAAAGGCAAAGGCAAAGGCCAAAGCTAAGGGAAAAAAAGCGAATGCTGGGACTGATGACAGTGTCCCCAAAGATACTCCGACGGACACACCAGGTGAGTCAGTTGAGGGTGGGGAAGTGGCAGCAGATCCTGCTGCAGATGGATCTGTTCCAGACAAACCCGACAAGCCGGATGCAGACCACCAGAAGCAAGTGCTGGCTGATTTGTGGGAGGAGAAGGACTGGTAGTAATTACCTGTCAGTATAACAACTTTATGGCAGAAGAACTGAATAATTATGACCTGTCCTGTTTTTTCACACGTGGATTTAGCTTTGTTTGTTCAGGAGCCTGTGCTGCGGGCTGCTGGCATCCCAATTCCTGATGGATATGTGCCAACGCGAAAGTCCTTTACTTTGTACTCACCAAATGGTAGTGGCAGCGCTTTGGGCATTTTGTCTGGGACTAAGCGGGTTCATATTTATATTTATATGGACAACTGTTGGAATCTACTTGTACAAAATAAAATCTTATCCTTAAAATTTAGTCCCTCCTTGGGCCCAGGTGGCAAGCTGGCCAAATCTACGTCAATGAGGCTGACCCGGTCCTGCCGGGATACAAGAAGAACGCCAAAGGAGGAGTCACCATTTCAGTTTTAAAAAGGGGTGGATGGGCAAATGCCTTCCCACATGCTAAGACCATGGGTGGCTGGAAGGGGTGTGCCGACAGCTGATTATTTTTCATGTGTGCTATTCCTGCATTATGTAAATATATATATATATATGTTTCAGGAATACCTCTCTACTGTGATCATATATATATATAATGCTTTGGGTGGCTGTGGCACACCGTGCAGCCATCGTGATTTAGGAACCTGCCGCTTTTGACATAGGCGCTTTGTACTTCACACTGATGTGCTGTTCACAGCCTACATACAACAGTGTGTGTTTCGCGCAGTTGCTGCATGGCAGAACGCATGGGGGAAAACGAAACTATCACGTGCCAATCCCAAGTGTCCTTGTTTTACTCATACCATTTCCCTCCAAAGCCATCCATAATCCATACCCAAAACACGCCAAATATAGTTATTTGGGACTTTGTGACGCTTGAGCATGATCAGAAAGTCAATATCATAAGGGCTCATGACTCATGACTGCATACAGCCCTAAAAAATCCAATATTACTGCAGGCATTTGCTTACCTCAAAGCCCCTTAGGCACCCCCAACGATCGACATTTGTTATGCCAAAGGGGCGTGGCATCCGATTGAGCGCGAGGGAATGCCACTGGCTTTTACTCCTCGGTGCACCGGTTCTACTGAATCAAGACTGCACTTCTTTGGACTATGTATACCATTCCTTGGATAGCACCAATTCTTATATATACATATATATTATATATGAATCAAGACTAAATTTCTTGGGACTAAACCGATCCAAGCTCCTGAACACCACTTCTAAATGAATCAAGATTGCATTTCTTGGGAATGCGTCACTACTTAGATATGCCAAGTATAGCAAATATAATTCATATGACATCACCTCCGTTGCCCAGGATCCACTTGACTGACTTTGTGAGCCAAGTTGGGGAGCGTGATGGCATGAGCTGGCAACGTGTGGGTGCCCTAGGTCTGCATACCAGCAGTACTTCTTCAATTCATTTTTAAACATAGCCCACCTGACCAACCAAACAGCCTAGGATCTGGATTTGGTAGAACTGTTTGCCGGTAAAGCAGTCCTGACCTCCACCTTCAGTTCCTATCTCAGACTTTCACTGATGGGATGTGCCTGCAGCTATATTCATTTAAACTGCAAGATTAAGACATGTTGTTATTGCGCCAAGGGTCTGCAAACCAAAGAGCGTCCAGGCCCCAGTTGAGATTTGCCACCCAGAAATATACATAGGCCTTCAACCTGCCGTGCTGCTGGTCCGGCTCAGGCAGTGGTTTGATATTGAAGGCCGTGGTGAGGCAAATGACTTTTTGGAAACGCAAGGTTTCCTTTTCGCTCTGAGAGATACAATGAGATTATCTGAAGGAGGCCTGTTATTTGCAGGAATTCCATGCGGTGGGTGCCTTGTCTTTTTCATTCAATTGGACCACAATGCAATGAGTGCATCAAGAAACATATAACACCCAAATTCTTGTAAGTCCTATTCTGCTATGTACTATATAAGGTGGGTATGGATATCCTCGAGTGGCCATCGACGTTATTCAACAATTCTTGGTGACGAGAGAAACTGGGCCTTAAGGATCCTGGAATATGAGTTCCGAGGTCATTTACAGGTTTGAAACATATTCCATAACAAATCTTTGGCAGGGTTGAAGGTAGGGCAAACAAGTGTGGATATATGTAGGATATGACCTCCATGTACCAGATATGCTCCATATCCCCAGATACCAGCCAAGGAGAACCATGGGTGCTGAAGGCCAACCAGATTGCTGCAAGATTTTCTTTGCTGATATTACTTTGTGTGGTGCTTCGGGCCCACTGGGTCGTGACATGTCCTGTTTGGTTATTGCGAAATAAGAAAACACTGTAAGAACCACGCCATGTATGAATTACCCATTTTGAACATCTAGGTGTATGAAATAATTCCCCCTGCCAAACTGAGGTAGAACAACCATCTTCGAGCCAACTGGTGTATTTCCCCTATATGCAATTTGCATGGAAGTATTACAACGCATGGTTCCAGCGGTTGTGGCTTGGATCAGGTTTACAATTTACTGATTGTTTATCTGGAGAATTTTGCAAATAATTGGTTCGGTTCTTCATTTTGTTTAATGCTGATCTAAGTTGGATGGGGAACTTTGACCACTTTGCCTGCAAGCCATCATACTTGGTGGGGACACCGTCGGCAGCTAAGAGATACAGTCCCAGGGTTGCCCAAATACATGTCATACAGGCATGACACACTGTCCCATGTGGTATGTATATATATATATATCTCTCTCTCTCTCTCTCTCTTAGTTTTTACCTGGGAGGTCTTGGATTGCAGCCTTGGACTATAAGATGAATCCCGCCAAGAAGGAGGAGATCAAACAAAAGGGTGATACTGGAATGGTCAAAAAAACTATTTCCAAGACAACTCAAAAACCATCAGTGCCTATGGCTCAGTACATTCTAGTGGACATCATACTCAGTTCTTCGATTTTGACTTGTTTTTCACTCCTCTGGTGTTTGGCGCGTTGCCTCAGGTCTGGAGGTCGATCTTTGACTAGCAGTGCTGCGTACACTCCGTCCTTTGCAGCATGGGTGCTTCAACACCATCTGGTGGCTGGTGGGACGGGTTCCACAATTTTTAGATGTTTTTTCATTGGGTGCATATCCCCCAAAATCAGGATTTGGGCAGTTTATTTTTTCTGGCATCTACACAGTCAAATTGCTGTTGAATATAGATATATATATATATATTAATCTATATGTTAACAAGGGATTGAACAGCTAGTCAGAATAATATTGGTCTCAAACTTTTGGGAGAAAGTGAAACACCGCACCTTGAACCCCATAACATATCCCATTGTCAATTTTGATCTTTCGTGGTATTTATATATATATATAATATCCTTTATGATGTTCGATGGTTTCACTCCATTGGGGTCCCAAAGATTCACAGGAAAAACTATATATGAGGGTATGTGGATTGTCTTGATGGGGTATGGTGGGTTGTTTGAAGGCCGTCCTGGGGCTATGTTCGTTCCAACACTATTATTGGTATTTGAAATTGCTTTCCAAATTGTTAATTGTTGAATATGACCTTTGACTGTTCAATCTGTACTGTGCCTCCCAAGACATGGCAAATCCTGTCCTGCAGCACTTCCACTTCGCATCCAAGCGCGAATGCAGGCAGAAGACAGAAATGGTGTAGATGTGGTGCTGCCTAAGCAGATGCCGCATGCCCCGTTTGATTGGCAACACGCCAATCTTGAACCCCTTCGGCAAGTGCTTCTTGATGCACAGCGCAAGGGATTGTTCACCCCCCAGCCCGGCTTGCCTCTCTAAAGAAAACATCTCTAGTGTCAAATCCATTTTACAATCCCATAGTACTGATTAAATATGTTAAAAACTTAAGTGGGTTTGTCAATCCCTTGATTTAGTAGCACGCACCATCAAAAAAAATAGGAGTCTTGGCAAGCCCGGGATGATGTGGTGTTGCCACACACAATTCGAACAGGTTTCATCCAAATTTGTAATTTGATTGCTTGTGATTTACCAGGGGTGAAAGGATATGGTGTTCAATGCTGGCATCTTAGGGTGTTGAACTCGTATATTGCATGTTTTGTATCTAGGTGCATCTCTAATTGCCTGTGAGTTGGCTGAAAAACTATGGCCCTATCACCCTATTTCTGAGTTCCTGCGGTGATGTCCTGTCACTTTGCTGTAATCAGCTGACGTGACGGGACCGTAACGAGAGCGTAACGAGACCGTAACGAGACCGTAACGACAAAAGGTTATCGGAATACATACGTAAAAGGGAAAGTATCGAAATCTGTCGAAACACCGTAACGAGACCGTAACGAGACCGTAACGAGACCGTAACGAGACCGTAACGAGAAAACCATAACATGTGATCACCGTATTTTTTGGTTTTTATCTGAAGCATTTCTGACTCCAAGCTGGGAGATTTGCCTTGGGCATGGCCGCTTCTAGCAAGTTTCCTCGAGATGATGATGGCCAAAAGGCACATGGGATATATGACAATTCTGGCTAAAAGCTTGTTTTTTTGGCGTGGGCTACCCCATTCTGGTTTGCTATGATTAATCTCCCAGCAGGTCGTCCAACAAGTGCTCAATGCAGCTGCGCTACGCCGAGCAAAGGCTTTGAGTTTGGCTCCTGCAGCTCCTGTGGCGCCGAAATCTGCCCCAGCTGTGAAAAGGAAGAAGGATAAGGTCACAAAGGAACGGGTGAACATATTATATATATATGTGAGGTGTTTTTTCTTGGGGCTTGATCTTAATGAAATCATTTATCCCCAGCTAGGACAACACAGAGAAGGTCACCCCGGACTCGAAGCTTATGAAATCTGGCACTGCGAGTTCATTGACATCAGAAAGTACTACCCCTGGCCAAGCGGCTTGTAACCTTTTGGCGCGATTTGATGCTGTCGATGGAGGTTGGGTTTCAGAATATAGTTAAAACAATATACATTTCAAAACCCAAATAAACATCAACATATTTGATCAGGTGGTGGCGGATCTACAGCAGTGGCCTCTTGTCCCAGCCCCATGGAGGGAGTGACCGGCCCCTCTCACAAGCCCAGTGGAGGTGGGGGTTGTGAATTTCAAAAATATTTCGGACATATAGAATCAGCAATAGGGTTTAGATTTGCTTGTGTGATCAGGCAGTGGAGAACCAACGCTAACATCGGGGGCATCAGATTCTGTCCCCATGGAGGAAGTGCCTGACATCTCACACATGTCTACTATCTCGTTATCCCCTGGTGTTTTGGATTCCATAGCAGTGCCTCGGTTCACCTTGGTTTAAATTTTCATACACGCACACACACATATTATATATATATACATACACATAGTTGTTTGCTATGAATTCTATCAGCCCTTAATATTGGCCTTCACTCCCAGGACGGACTCGCTTCTAGCCTTGAAGATTCTCGCAGGGATGATCATCCTGGCGAAAGTCTTCCAGAGGCGACACCAACCTTGGCCGAGGATGGGGAAATCTGATGTGTATATTGCAGTGTTGGTTTGTTCACATCCAAACTAATTCAACCTTTTGTGGTGTGGTTACATGCTTAGCCATGGAGGAAACCCATGATGCTAAAGATGGTCAAGATGCTGCAGTGGTACCTGTGGCCACACCGTCCCGGGCATTAGCTATGTTTTGGTCAAAGTACAAGGTGCCAAAGGGTCAAACTGCTACGGTTCCTTCTAGTACCATGGATGCTAGTGACACCACTGGTGCTGCCAACTGTACGGAGCCTACTGGGGTGGAAGGTGAGCCTACGGTGCCGTCTAGTACCATGGATGCTAGTGACACCAACAATGTTGAAACTGGGGCTGGTGCTGCCAACTGTACGGAGCCTACTGGGGTGGAAGGTGAGCCTACCAACACTGAGCATGTTGAACCTCCATCAAGTTCCAAGATGACAAAATTAGAAAGTTCATCTTCGGTGGATTCCATGACCCTTGAAAGTGGATGGCGATATGATGAGAAGATGAAAAAGAAAGAGGCCAAGACAACTTCTACTGGTTCTACGGTAGCCATTCCAAGCCCTGTTGTGGAGACACCGACAGTTGAAACTATGGGACCTAAGGAGGACACATCTACACTGGGGGCTGCCACAGGTGTCCCTACGCCCCCCGAAACTGTGGAGACTGGAGTAACTGGAGAGCTCAAATTTGATGCTGGGGTAGCTGCTGAATTTGCAAGGCTCCTCCATGGAGACACGTTGAAATCAATTGAGGCCCAGGTGATGCAGTTGGGTAAAGCTGAAGTTGATACCACCGTTGAAGCCTATCAAGGCCACCCTAGCATGGATGCCTTTGAAAGCTACATGCAGACCCAGACTCCTGAGGGTGCAACCTGCAAGTTTGGGTGTGAGGACCCAGTGGACGAGATGATTGTGTTTCGGGTGTGGCTCCAAGCCATGTTGAATTGCAAACCGGTGGAACAAACTCCCCAAAGAGTTCCACAGAGACCCAGCCCGACTAGTGTCATCAAACAAGTACTGACCCGTGCCACCACCGTCGACATGACCCCCAATGCAGCCGCGGCACCTCCTGCCACTCCGCCTCCTGCACCAGCTGGAGAAGCTGCTACCGTACTGTCCTTGGATGAGTGGTAGTGGATGGAAAGAATCTGATTCTTACCCAGCTTGATGTATATACTTCTTCTAAGGTGTTCTTCTGATATTGGGGGGGGCTGTTTGAGCACCACAGGCTCCGGATGCTGCCTCACTCCAGCAGAAAGTTCTTCGTGCAAAGAAGGCCAAATGGCACCGGTCTATGAAAAGTTCCTTGTGTTAATTCAAGTCTTGTTGAGAACAAAATGCATCAACACATTCCAATTCTTCTTCAGAATTCCAATCAGCTAAGGTTCCAAATGCCCAGATGCGATCAAGAAGAAATTGAAAGAACTTCAGAACAGTTATGCCCCAAGATGTCAGCCGTAAAATGGCACCACATTTTTCCATCTGGTCCCCATGTTGCTTTTCAATATGGCCTAGGTGAAGGTCGGAACCAGGAAGGCTGGGATGCTCTATTCAACATGTTTGTTGAATGCGGTGAAAACTGGTTACAATGCGATTTGGTCACCCAAAACTCCGATGTGCGAGAGCATGCCCGTAATGGCAGCTGGGGGCTGATGTCAAAGGTCGTGACTTGAAAGCAACCAAAATAATATGCACATACCCAGCTCACATAGAAAGTTATACTTTCAAAATTTGCACCTTCAAAAAATATAGATATACATATATGGATTGTCTCTGTCAACTAGCTACATTTTCATCTTTGGGATGTTATTAAGGACTTGGATGAGAAATACAAGGATGATGCAACCGTCAAGGACCTCATCGAGAGGAAGACTGCTGCGCAGCAGTATGAGTCCAACCCTGATTTTCCCGACCGTGAGGAGCTTTTTTTCCCGAGAAAGACAAACCTATTTGATTCTATATTGTGAGGTTTTCAGATTTTATGATTGCAGAATCTTCCCAGGATCTGCGTCTCTATTGGTGCTGGCAATCTACCACTGAGACGGACCGTCATGCCCACCTGAACCAAGTGGGAACCCAAAGTTCCGGTCGCATAAGTGCTGCCCAAGCTCAGTCTCTGCAGTGATAACCTGAGTTCGGATTGCACTCCCCAATATGTTCCATGTGTGCATTACCAACAGGATTTGTTTTACATCACCTTTTTTTGAGGTCAAGTCCCATCGTGGCAGCAGCCCCAACCGGACATCTCCGATCTGGGGCAGCTATTGGGGAATTGGGAGGCAAAGGTGCTGGTAAGGGAAAGGACCCCGCCGCAAAACCAAAACCGAAACCGAAGCCCAAGACGGCCCCCAAAGCCAAGACTCCACTTCAGGAAGCCACTGCGGTATCTAAGCTGTATTGAGTTTTATATATAATATATATATATATATAATGATATTCCCATATTACCTAGTATATTGAATCTCACTAGCCGTCACCATCCTAGGCAATGAAATCTTCAGCAGATGCAATTCTGGAGTGCAAGTCATGGCGTTCGAAACTCCAAGGGGCGGGGTTGCAGGGATCTCAATTCAATATAGGTGTTGGGTATGAAAGCGAAACAAAACCACCTGAATACAAGTGCCATTTTACATACCATGTCACCTGTTTTAGATGAGCCTAGGCCTGAGCATATGGTGGATGCCATGGTGAAGGACACTGGTGTGCATTTGGCGACTATTGAAGCCAAACGTTCCTCCTTGGAAACCTCCCTTGCTGAGGGCAAGCCTGATGAAGAGATTTTGGTGTCCACACAGGGACTTGTTCAGAGTGTAAAGGATTACAAAGCTGCGGCAACCCATGTGAAGAAGGTCAGTAGCAAACCCAAGGCTAAGAAGGCCGAAGCCAAGGAACCTGACCAGCAGCCTGGAGCTTGAGCATCTGAAGATGCTGAACCTCGGGGACGGGCGACTGTCCTGAATAATCATTTTGCTTTTGGATTTTAGACATCTTTAAGACGATTTAGACCATCAAAAGATTAATACAATCCAGATTTTGAGCTGTCCCCGGGGCCTGGGTTTTGTGGCAGTGAGAACATTGTCACTTCTGGCATGTCACTTCAGCTGGTTGAGAGCTAGGACCAAACCTCTGCAGCCAAGCTCAAGTATTTTGCCCAAATACGATTTACATTCTGTGCGCAAACTTCGGGAGAAAAAATGGAATGCATGGACTTGGGCATATTACAATGGACTTTGAACTGGAGGTCTTTCTTTAGAAGTTTCTTCGATTAAAATCTTAATCCTATCCAATTATTCATATCAACTGGTTCAAATCAAGAAGCTTGAGAAGAACACATGGGGTTGAAACTTGTACTATATATTTCTGTGCACCAGCCCCCAACCGCAGGTCGGATTGATGAGTCCGAGATGCCGTTTGCCGACACGCTTCTAGCAAGCCTTGGCCGGGGTGCAACCAGCTGCTATGAATTGCAAGAAGCTGCGCAGTCAATGGTGTTGGAAAGCAATGGATCATGTTCGAGGGTTACACGCTTGATTGCGCGAATCGGTTGTCATGGGAAATACCCTGGAAACTGTGAACGGGACCTTTATAGAGCTCTTTCTCTTCCAGTAGATGCTTAGCATGATATTAACAGTTTGTTATTCTTTAAGAATCATATCCAACAAAATATTATATTTTCCTGGAAAAATAGATTACACCTATTTACTGCCCAAAACTGTGTTGAGGAACCTTGGATGGTGGAAGTCCCATGCAAAGATCCACATGATCGGACCAAAACCACAACGATGAAAGTTCCAGTGATCTTACCGCACGAATTGCTCAGTTGGCTTGCTGAGAATGGCCGGTTCTACATAGCCCCAAATATCATCAAAGATTTCTGGGACAGATGGAAACAATTCAAGCCTTACCATCCTGCCACCGATGATGGCATTCACAACCCTGTGGCTATTAGCGGAGACGATGCAAAATACACTTTGGGAGGAGCCAAGATCATCATCATTTGTATTAGCCTGGTGTGTCTTGATCGTGCTAAGAGAAGCCAGTCCAATGACATTCGCACACGAGGCCAACCATATTTTTTTTTGAAATGGTAATATTATGGTGGACATCACCCCCAAATGTATCCAATCCCCAAAAAAAGTTTCAGGTCAGGGATGTTTCACGCCCTGCCAGGTCTGGATGTGAACCGACTTCTTCTGGCAACATTTAGATGTGAGCTATGTCTAGGACCTGCCACCTTGGACCCTTTGTACAGGGTGATCGTTTGGAGTCTGAATGCTGCTGGGTGGAGAAACTTACCGTGGTGAACCCAAAATAAACCTAGCATTAATTTGGAGATGGTATTTATCAACCACAATGTTGGGAGTTGTTTGTGTTTGGGTCTATCTCGTAATTGGCAACAACTTATATATATATATATATATTAGGTTAGCGCGGGGATTTAAAAAGGAAGGCCCAATCTTGGTGTTTGACCATGTCTGGAGAAACTTAGGTGGCATATGGTGGTGCCTTTCCATCGGTGGATATGGAGGGACGACCATTGACTGGAGCTCGTGCAGCCAAAGCTGGTTCCAAAATCCATGGTGGGCCATATTCTCTGGCATCTATCCGGTGGGGTGTATTAAACATAGAATTTTCAATATACATCAATGTTTTTTGTACATAGCCCCCAACAGCAATGAGGTTATCAATAATAATAACAGTGGTATTTGACACAAAGTTCCCTGATCAGGGGAGATTGGAAATGGCACAGGGAATCTTGGAACCTACGACGACATTGGACTTGGAAATACGGCATATGTTTCAAATGCTTCGCCACAGCAGGGTATGGCCCCAATGTGTGGCTTGCACTCAGGGCCACTATTTTGTTTTACCATTTCCTGGCAGTAATATTAATAAACATTTTCCCAAAACTTGTTTAAGTTTCTACCTCTCAACAGCTTAAAATATGAATGTATGCCACAAGCTTAGGTACTATGGCAATTTCGAAGGAATTCCCCGGATGAGCACAGCTCAATTTTTTACAAAGGCCTTGAACCTTGGCTGTGGGTTACATTTTATCACCCTCTGTTGGTGGCAAAGGAATTCCAAGTGTTCACCGGGATATTGTTATGACCTTTCTGCTTGCAATTCAGGAAGGGTTTCATCAACCCCCTGGCATTCACAGTGGGCTTTGATCCCACCATGATTCGCTATTGCCTAATGCATACGTTGCACTTGGGCTTAGCACATTTTTGCAATGGTGGTGCCTTACTTTGCCTCATGAGTTTTGGTTACTTCAGCACCTTGGGATTTGATGAGGTAATCTTTTGAACAACTTTCAACCCTGTCCTACTTGTTCGCTTGAACCTTCTAAGGTGATATTCCCCCCTAAAAATATATCTCACCACTATATTGGGATTAGCCCACCAAGACAACTGCAGCCTTCAGATCCCATGCGGCCATGCAGCAAATGCCAAGGCGAAGGAAGGACATCGCCAGCGCCAACACTTTCGGAGCAGCTCGAGGTCGGCCATGAAACTACATGGGTTAGCTAAGCATCCAGCATCAGTATACGGTGTATATATATATATTATATTATATTATATGATAGTAGTGCTCCAGTACGTATTTAAAGTAGATATATTCCATCTATATTCAACTTCGTAGGTGATTTTTGGCTACAAGACCTCGTAATTCTCCATCTACTTTAACCATGTTTGGGATCTTTTCGGACAGTGTGCAGGTGCTCACCATGCGTTTCAGGAAGTGGATCACTGCAAACTCCATTCAGTCTTTGGATGCAATTCAATCATCAATTTTCTTTGGGGTATTTTGAGATTCCCAGGCTGTTCCATTCCTATGTGTATTTTGGGTTACCTGACCTCTACCATATCTAGGCATGCAGCCCAGTTTATCACCATTGGCCATTTTGATGCAATTCCTGGTGAACTGCGCTTGAAAGCATATGGCACTCGGATCATGATCTCTTTCTTGGCAGTTTGCCTTCGCTCTTTGTGCGAGCAGCTGGATGCTTCACAGCAAACTGATGAGCTCAGACTGTGTTCTTTGATGATGACCCAATTGTCAAATTGGAATTTGGACTTAGAGAATTGCCCCATTGACCTGACCGAAGAGCAGGCAGAACGTCTTTATGCTACGGGCATGGAGCATCCAGCCATGCACTCTTTTAGAGTATTTTTAGTTATTTCAACCCCTAAGCATCCAGCACTAGTATATATATATTATATATAATTATATAATATATGTTTGACCACATGACCTATGATTGTGAACAAACACTTTTTTTTGAAGAGTATTTTTGCTGGCGACATTTTGAAACGCTCAGGTTTTGCGATACATACAAAGCACTGAACTTGCTCTGTTTTGGGCGTGGGATTGTTCGATATCCTTTGCGTCCAAAACTCCATGCACCATGCCAGCACTAGATTGATCTGTGATGGTTGGTTCATCACCCTTGGCCAAACAAATTCTGAAAGCAACCCTGGGCAACATCTTCAACACCTGAGGCATACATGGAGATTTTGCTGGAGCAGCGGGACTTCCGTGAGTCATGCCGTTCCCTGAAGGAATATAGTGTTAATATCATGTTCGAAATTTATATGTGACTATTTTTCTCTTTGTTTAGGGTTGGGGTCCCCTTCAATGAATCAAACAAAAGCTCATAAGGCGCGTCACACTGCTATGGTGACGAAGATTTCATGGGATCTATGAAATCCCTGGCGAGAAGGGTTCATCGATGCTGGACTTTGGTAAGTACAAGTTTGTTTTTTTATATGGTTTGTTCTTTTCAAGGGATGGTTAGCAACCTTGAGTTATGTTGATTCCTGGAGTGGAGTAAGGAAATGCACTTGAACTTCGCGTTTGCATGCGATGGCTGATCCGGGTAAAACACCCACGGTTGAATCATGCTCTTGAATGAGGAAAAAAACTGTGCAACTTGTGAGCATGCATCTGTCGAAATCTGTCGGAAATAAGAGTCGATTTGATGTAGGCAAAAATCACCTACGGAGCCTCTGTTAGAGGTCATGTAGCCAAATATCACCTACGAAGGCGAATGTATATAATATATACCTACGCTGGATGCTTAGGGATGGGTAAATCCACTATTTCATACTATTTCTATGGCCATTTTCAATAGCAAACTGCTAGTCATTACCAGAGGGTACAGTGTTTCACTGGGAATCCCAATCGTGACCAACTGGTGCAGGATATACAGTTCGACCCTGATGGTAGAAGAGTTTCTAAACATGGTTGATTTTCACAGGATGGTGCCCCCTGTTATAAGTTGGTTTATAACCCCCATTAACTAGTTCGCTATATCTACCATAAACCATCGTTTTTTCAGCCACTTATAGGGCAACTTAATTAGCTATCGACTGGGGGGCCCATCGGCCCCATCCCCATCCAGGGTCCAACGCTTCTGCAACGCTTGGAATTGAAAAAGCTGACCATCGTCCACTGACCATGCCCCAGCGGCCCCAGCGCCTGACTAACTTCACTGCACCTCACTCCGTTGCTCTCCGTCGGGTTGCGACCATTGTCGGGTGCAAGCTCCTCGGCGGCGAGTAAGTGGCAACGCGGCGAAAAAGTTGGGATGAAACATGATGAAACTTGAAAGAATGGAGATTTACCCTCTGGTAATTTGTTACATAGCTATTGAAAATGGCACCTTTATAGTTGATTTACCTATTAAGGATGGTGATTTTCTACAGCTATGTTAGTTTACCAGAGGGTAACATGATTTTACCCACCAAAATTGGGGTAGTTGGGATGAAACCAGAAAGTGAGGTTTTAACACATGCTGAACTATCAGAAATGAGGATGAAACGAGCCAAAATCTGGATTTGATGAGGATGTCCCCTGCAAAAAAAAATGCCCGAGCGAAGTCATGCATGCACTATTAGTAGCAAATAGCAGATGGGGATTTCATGTGATTTTTAAGTGGTTTAGTGGGATCTCATGAACAAAATTAGCACTGGAGCAGGGCGTTCAGTCCAAAGTTGGATTCGCAAAGGTCCGCCAACCCAAATGGTGGTCCAAACTCAAAAGTGTTTGGAGAATCAGACGGTGTAACCAACATTGGTGGTTTCTTTGAAATGGGGGGATCCCCAAATCATCCAAGTCATTAAACCATTTGAGTATTGAAACCTATGGTTTTTGGGGGTACCCTCATTTCAGGAAACCTGCGTATCATTGTGTGTTTGTTTCATTTCGTTACATTCACACTACATTTGGATTTGTCTGAACAGATCACAATTGTCCCCAAGAAAATTGGCAGACCCGCAGCGATTTCCAGGACCCACATGGCGCCACATGGGACCTTCCCATGATCTTCCCTGCAGGGACCGTGGATCTTTCCGATTCTTTTCAGCGTGCACTTGCAGGTCAATTGGCGTTTTGCACCGTTGGCGCCGCCACAGGACTGTCAGTCGGCATCGTGAGGACTGGCATCTTTGTTGCTTGATGCTGTTTGGTGTTTGACGGTCCTTCCGGATGATCGATCCCAAACTGTAGCCATGAGGCCATGAAATTGATGGCTTCCTCAAGAGAGAGAGAGAGAGAGATATATATATATATGAGATACATGGATGTACTAAGCCCATCATTTTATGATGATGTGGTTGCTCTAAGTCATCATGCATTACTCATATAGATCGTTCCAGCCATGTTTTGACCAAAGGTTCGTCTCACAATGCCACGTGCATCTTACGAATTGTGGGGACAGACATGTTTCAAACTGCCCTGCAGTATACATCGGAGTAAATTGTGGCCGCCAAACTTCTGAAAACGCGTCAAAACATGTCAAGGCCATGACGTGGTAAACCCCATCATCATCGTCATTTCATCAGAAATTCATGGTAAAGAGGTAAAGAGCCATCCCCAGTTGGAGATTTCTGCTGGCTTTGCCATACATTAAGGACCCAATCATTAAGACGTAGCCCAGTTATGCAGTTGCTCAGTTGCCAGCTGTGCAAGATTGCTGGATGTGGACACATCACCCCTTCAAGCTGCATCCCAGGTATCGGAAGTACCACAACAAACACCCCAGTTATATATTAAAATTCCAATAATTCTCCAATAAATAAATATGGTAGGTCCAATAAATTCCAATAAGATGGGAAACCTTACAGCCAGATTTCCAAAGGCCTCATGGGGATGGAATATGATGGATTCGACTACCAGACACCTCCAAGATACCCATAGGATCCATGGTGCTGGTATTTTTACCTACAAAACTGCCCTAAAAATCACCCAGTTTTGTAGGTAAATATACCAGCACCATGGAGCATATGGGTATCTTGGAGCCTTAGAGTTTCTTGGGAAAAAACGGTTGCTCCTTCAAATTGCCTCATGCCACAGGTCCGTTCCCACCATTTCTTGCGGCGCAAACTCGCTTGTTTCACGAATCGATGCCGCCGCTGAATTCGGCTCGACTGCGTGTCACGCAGCCAGGCACCAAAGGGAAGAGAACCAGGACTCGCAGTGCTGGGATTCTCCATCCGGGTACAACTTGTGGGGTTATCCTGGAAAATGCTACCTCTATCTACCTCCTTTTTTTGAGATGGCCAGCAAGGTCTATCATCCGCCATTTCAGACACAAATATCATATCACGTTGGTGCGCTACTTTTGAAGTCAAGCAATTTGAATTGAGGCCCAACATGTTGTTTTGAAGGAATTAGAGGATACCAACTCAGGGCGTCCTACGCTATTTTTTGGGCCGGGAAAACTCGCTTGGTGACGTCCAAAGAATTTCTTCGTTGCAATCAGCCCGGGACTCATATGAGGCCATGAGCCTTCAACTGGGTATGGGTCAAAATTCTCGCCCGAAGAAGGTGGTACCCCTCTACTTGGGTGCGCAGTTGAGGTTACTTTGATGGGTATAACACTGTATAACCATCGGAATTTAAACCCCCATGAGTTGGGATATGACCCCTATAACTACAGGTTACAAATATCCACTTACAACTGGAACTTCACTTCCAAGTAGATCTGCTAAGTTGGTTTAAAATTTCAATAATTAATCATGGTGTCTTGTAGATATATCACAATGATATATCTATAGTTGAGGGGGTGTGTGAACCAACTTAAAGCAGGGGGTGGTCCTACATGTTTATCCATTTTTGTGTAATGGCAACCCCAGATTAATAGTTACCCTGGTTGATGAATCATAGGCTATCTCCTCAAAGAATGATCATCTGCTTCTCAAAGGCCAGGTTCACAGTCCTATTCCTTCCAAAGATGTCATGTTTCAACTGGTCCAATCTCCAATTTGTCCATATCTTTCTGGTGTTTTTCCATGGTTTTCCCTAGGGTTTTCACCACCAACCTCTCGGACCAGGGACCTTTTTGGGACGTGACCCATGCCCTCCCGCGACGGTGACGACGGTGACGACGGACGTCACATGGTGCTGCAGTCCGCAGGCGGCAGATCCGTCTCCTCGCGGAGCAGCTCCGTTTCCTCCTCGTAGTGCAGCTCCGTTTCCTCATCGCCTGGAAGTTCAGCACCCGAATTTCAGGAGCTTTTTGGGATGTGTTGGGCGATTTTTCTATGATATTTTTTTAAGAATATTTGAGAGAGATTCATGATGATCTAATGGAATTGAGTGACTAGATGGGATTTAATGCGATTCTTAGTTCCGGTGATTCAATGGGATTTCATGGGATGTAGTTTGCTAAGTTGGTGCAAATCACTACATGAACGGGAGGTTTATGGTGATGAAATAAGCCCAGGCGATTTATAATAAACCAACAAACGTACCCTCCGGTAAACTCACATAGCTGTTGAAAATCACAATTTTTTGTGGGTAAATCAACTATAAATTACCATTTTCAATAGCTATTTTGACATAACCAGCGCGTAATTGAGGGCACCACCTTGTGGTCAAACATGAGCGGGGAAATCCCCGACAATCCATGGAGATGACTTGCTAGGGCCTGTAGGGGATGTACTCCAGTTTTTTTCGGCTGAAAACCCGTTACCAACTGGGATGTCCCCCCAAATATTTCCGTATGTTCATCCGGTTATGCAACTAGTTCGATATGTGTATATATGTGTATATATAATTATATATACATGTGATATATGTGATACTGTTATACCATAAGCCGGGCACTTGTGCGACTGCAGTAAACCAACTTGGCCACCTATGGCGCACCACCTATGAAGTGGGGAAGCTGAAATGAAGGGGATACACCGCACTTCTAACGAAGGACCCCGATCCCAGCCCCGAAAAAACCTCCTGTTAAACATACACAAAGATGTGGAAACCCCACCATTTGCAGATCATTTTCCAAACGAGAACCATGGGTTCTCCATGGGTTTTCCATATATTTTTGGATCATTACCCCAGGGTAAGCTGCTTTTCTTCTGGTCGTTGGAACCCCTGATGATGTGGGGTTTTTCATTGGCTGATCACCCCATCCAACGAAAAAAAAACCTACAGATATGCAGCAAGACATATTCCCAGAAGTCATTGGATCCAACAGTTAGCCCAGTTATGAACCAACTTACCCTCTGGTAAACTAACATAACTGTGGAAAATCACGATGTTTAATGAAAAACTCACTATAAATGGCCATGTTCAATGTCGCAAACTGTTAGTCATTACCAGAGGGTACCCATCAAGCAAACTCCAATGCTATCATTTTGGTTGCCGAAATCACCCCAGACTGTCTTGCTTGATCAACCATGGATCCGGCGCAACTCTCGATTTGTTAAGGTTAATTTCTCGAGTTCATAAATCTCATCCTATCTTGTGTCAACCCAGTTTCCTTAGATATTGGAATCTACCCCTCCCTTTATGGGTGATAAACCATGAAAAACCGTTAAGAATCCCATCCCATAGGATCCATGGTGCTGGTATATTTACCTACAAAACTGCCCTAAAAATCACCCAGTTTTGTAGGTAAATCTACCATAATTACATGGAGCATATGGGCATGGCAACAGGTTTTCATCCCCTCAACCAGGTCTGCCAGGTCGGCCCAAGATGCTGGACTCACTTCTGCGCGGAGAACTCCAGGCCCAACACACGTGGCTCCAGGTGTTCTTCCGTCGGCTGCGTTGCGTCTGGGCGTAGCCCTCACCTGGATTTCGGCGGATTTCGGCCGCCCCGTTTGATGCGCTCAACCCGGCCCGTTGGAAATCCAGGGAAATCCAGGAGACATGGGGAATTGATATCTGGTTGGTGGTTTTGTATAACCATCTTGGAAAATGATGGAGTGAAAGTCAATGGGTTTCGGATGACATCACATATATGAAATGAAAAATAAAAAATGTTCCAAACCACCAACCAGATATCTATAGAAAATCTGTTTGACTCGCGGATTCCCTTGGAGCCATTGCAAAGGAGCTGGGCAAATTTGCTCTACCCTGAAGATTCAAATTTCGAAGCCTTCGAAATAAGATATGCGTCTGGAAGATACCCTGGCTGTCCTCGAAATATTTTTTTTGGATGGTCCATGCTAGTTCTGATGGAACTCAAGTTCAGGGAAGGAACTGGAACGATCCTCTGCGTTGAAGTTGGCCAGAGAGGTCGCGTAATCTCCCCTTTTCCCATCATTTCCCCTTGTTTCATGGGTAGATTATGTAGATTCCCGATCTTCTCGGGGATGTTCTCGACACGTGGGTCTTCTCCCCCATAAACCGAGGCTGGGGGTCACCCATTGGATTCATCCGCAAGTTCCGTATCCTAGTGTAACGAGATGCAACCAGAGAACTTGGCATGAACCAACCATCATCTCCGGATTATATCCCCTGGTTAGATCCCCCATGGTTGAAGCCGTTCAATCATCCTCATTGCTACCTATCACCCAAAATCAGGAACAACATTCTTTCCACTATAACTGAGCAAAATAACGTCAGCGTTCATAGCATTCATAGAATAGCTAGGAGAGTTGCGAACCCAAGAATTTTGAGTTTCCAATCTCATCCAAAACTTCCTGGCAACCTTATCTTATCATTTTGTGGGAACCCTATAGTTTATAAATAATAGTGAGGTAAATCCAATAATAATACCATCCCCCATGGCGGATGATGGTGTCCCCCAGCCATGGTTACTGCAATGATGTTTGGGTTGATCAAACCATTCACACATCCATGGGCAATGAACCTGAACGATTCTGGGTTTACTTATCAGCTTCATCATTATCACATTAATCCCTTCCCCTGTTCATATTATATAAACAACCTTTAAGAAAGGATGGTAAACAGTAGGGATTTCCACAATGATTGGGACCATACAATGGAGGTGTCTTTCATACTACGGGCATGGGATTTTGGGATGGGATCATAAACTAACTATTGGCTAATGACATGTAATGACATTAATACTATCCCAGTATGATTATCAGTAGATAAGTTATCTAATTATTACGATTTTTATCCCACTATTATCCACCTATAGATTTATATTATATATATATATCCATATATATATATCCATATATATATATCCATATATATATTTCATATATCCATATATATATATCCCATACATATATATATATATATATATACATCCCGTGTTATCAGTTTCACCAGTCAGGGTTCCTTCGATCTTCGATCAAACGAATCATCCGGTTCCAAGGCACAGAACTCTTCCACCAAAGCGTGGTCCGCAAAGAGCCTCAACGACTTTCCTGGGCGCTTTGGTCGTTGGAACCAGTGACGCGCGGCTGATACGAACGGAAATTTGGCCAAATCCCCAAATGGTAACTAGTGGTAACCATGAAACACCATAAATCATGGGATTATAATGGGATAAACCATATTCCAAGTGGTGTTTATGAATGTTTGCCCACCTAAACCTAGAAAAACAATAAAAATCGATGACATTTTTGACGCATACCCATTTTGGGGCTGAATGTCAGCCAAAATTTTATTTAGGGTTTGGGGAGCCTGACAAGTTGGGAAACCACTTATTTAATGTAATTAAATCATTTACCCCCCCCCATCCCCCCACACAAAAAAAAAACATTGGAGAAGAGATGCAACCGATGTAAATCACGATTTGCAACCCAAAAAAAAATCCTGGGATGTCCAAAACCCCAAGTTTTTTTGGGGTTTTTGCCGGGGCACCAAGGCGATCCACGGCGCTCACAGCGTTCATGGCATCTCCTCCGGTCCCAGAATACTGGGGATACATTGGTACCAGTACCGCACAAGGCGGTGGAAGGTTCAAAGATAGGAAACCTATAGGAGAGGTGAAGAGGTGAGTTGTTGTGATTCATGGGTGGCAATGCGAACTGATGGACCGAAAGTCTCTTCATCCATCCATCCATTCATCTATCTATCTATCTGTCTACCTATCTGTCTATGTATCTGTCTGTCTGTCTGTCTGTCTGTCTGTCTGGCCTGGTCTGGTCTGGTCTTATCTTATCTTATCTTATCTCATCTATCTATCCCTATCTATCCTATCTATCCTATCTATCCTATCTATCCTATCTATCCTATATATCCTATCTATCCTATCTTATCTAGCCTATCTATCCTATCTAGCCTATCTATCCTATCTAGCCTATCTATCCTATCTATCCGAACCTATCCGAACCTATCGTTTCCTATCCTATCCTATCCTTTCCATCTGTCCTATCCTATCCTATCATTTCCATCTGTCCTATCCTATCCTATCCTTTCTGTCTATCTATCTATACGAAGTGTTGCACCTGTCGCGCAAAATCATCATAGAAAACCTGAATAATTAACTATCTGATGCTCCAAAATGCAACCTCTCTCAGGAAATCAGCCCCCTGACCTCCTAACATCTCTGATGGAAATTGTCTGTTGTACTGCGCCTGCCATGCGAAATGCATCTTAGAAGGCCCTCTTCAAACGTCGCACGCCTGCCATCGTTTTCGAAAGTGCTACAAAACCCTCACGGTTTTCTTGCTTTTGGCGGGGTAGAGAACCCATGCTTCAACGTCAAAAAAGTGGTCCGAACATGTGTTTTTCCATGTTCAGCTTCGAAATGCGCTTTGCGCCACAACCGTTTGCACTTTTTTAACATCTCAACTTCCAAAAGTGCTCCGAGCATGACGCGTTTTTAACATCTTGACTTGGAAATGAGCTTCGCGCCACAGCCGCGTCCACTTTTTGAACATCTAAACTTCCAAACGTGCTCCAAACATGCGGATTTGTTTTTCCATTTTGAGTTCGAACTGTGCTTCGCGCCACAGCCCCGCGCAGTTTTTGACAAGCTCAACTTCCAAAAGTGCTCCGAACCTGAGGTGCTTTTAACCTCCAAATGTGCTTTGCGACCCAGCGCCGCGCAACCGTTCATGTCTTACCCGACCGAATGGCTCCGCACCGGCCACTTTGGCGAGACCACTTTTCGACCCTCCTGAGCCTCAAAACATTGGAAAAACACAGTTTTTCGCAACTTGTCTACCTTTTCGCGCGCTTTGATCTTCTTTCTGCTGACTCTCTCTTCTCTGACTCTTTCTCTTTTGACTTTGGCTCTTCTCACGACTGTTGCGGCATCTGCCTGTGAGTCAGAAGTTTGACTTCTAAACTTCCTTCGATAATGGAGAAATTGGGCACTTCCCTCCGGGAAAATGGGGATTTAGATGGGATTCAATTTCATGATTATCAATGATTTGGGGATATTTCACGGATCCAACTGGAATACGGGGATAGAATGGGATGTCGTGGGATTTAATAATAAACCGAAAGAAATGCCGAAAAGTGGCTCAAGGATGGTAATTCGATGATGTTTTCTACAGAAGTTCTACGATGTTCCAGGTTTCCGACTTGTCGGCATCGGGGGTTGCTATGGACATCTATGGACTGATACGGTGGCTTCAACACACCTCATGCCTCTTGGCCTTACACTCAATACCCTCTGGTAAACCAACATAGCTACTGAAAATGGCCATTTATATTGGATTTACCCATTAAAAATTGTGAGTTTCCATAGTTATGGTAGTTTACCAGAGGGTATCTGTTAAGAGAATTCAACCATTTTATGGGGATATGGTGGAGGGATATAATGCAAATGCAACCGACGATATTAGGATGTAGGTCCCAAATGTGTCCTTTGGGAAAATAGGTTCGGAGTCGGTTTGGTATACCATTTATCCCCTTTATCCTCCTCTGTTGCCAACGTTCAACGGGGGTGACCCCTCTCTTACTCAACCGGTGGTTGGTCTGCGACATCTACCTCTATGGTTTTGATCGCAAATCACGACAGGCTGATTGGCAGAGGGTTTGAGAACATGTCTGGTTGGTGGTTGGGCCACCCCTCTGAAAAATTATGAGTCAATGGGAAGGATTATCCCAGATATTGTGAAAAATAGAAAATGTTCCAAACCACCAACCAGTTATTCAAATTGACCAGGTAAATTGTGGGTCCTGAACTTCCTTTTCACTGGTGTTGCTTTTGCTTCGCTCTTGTCCTATTCCTGGGAAATGCTGGAAAAATTGAACAAACTCTTCTACAGGATCCCCCAGTTATAAGTTTTTTTTGCCACGGCTTCTCAGAGGATTTGCCCCAATTATAAGTTGGTTTATAAACCAGTATAACCCCCATTAACTAGTTCGTTATATCTACCATACACCATTGTTTTTTCAAGCCACTTATATATAAGGCAACTTAATTAGCTATCGACTGGGGGCTCCAAACCTCCTAAAAAGTGCGAATATTTCATGATAAGCCCACGGTTTCTCGTGGTTTTTCCATGGATTTCCCACCTGGCCACGCAAAGTCCGCAAAGGCGATCTGCCCCGTGGCCGCCTGCGGAAATCCAACTTCCAAAACAAAACAAAATCGGTGAACGGTTTTTGGGACATGGAAATGTTGCTGATCAAAAAAACATCTTGAAACATCCAGCTACTGTCTAAGTCACATCCCACTGATTTGATCAGAACATGTTCCCATTTCTTCCTGCAGAAATTCCCACCTATTCACGGATACAAGATCCGTAGAATCACACATCAATGAGTTGACCCATTGACAATAGCTTGAATTTTCCCAGGTAATCAGCCTGGTTCTCTGGAAAAACCCGGGTTCTTCCTATGGATTTTTTCTCCAACCAATCCATTGACACAACCTTTTGCCGCGTCACCGTTGCCCCCCTGGCCCCCACGGCGTCGCACCTCGTACAGCACGCAGCTCGGTCGGAGCTGAGGTGTGATGGGCGTGGTGTATTTGCCCAAGGACTCTGAGAGCTGGATCCCTACCTGCGACAACGCCCTGATGGGTTAAATATAGGGGGATTCTACTGGGGATTAGAAAAATACTAAGTCACTAAGTTATATAATAACCCAAGAATGGACATATTTACTAACCAATCAGTGTAATTATTGCATAGATAGGATCTTTTTCCATGGGTCCAATTAGGGATATGATGGGGCAAACATATGAACCTAATGACGGGTCAACCATCAAGAATATTCAAGAATACAATAAGCCTAGTGATATGTTCATAACGGGGTGGTCAACATAAGTTGACCAGTCTAAAATGGGGGGCATATATTATTGTACATGTATAGAGACAGGCAGGGAGAGAGAGAGAGAGAGCCAAAATACGGCAATATGAAATATAGTTCATTGTGGCGGATCCCAGAATAAACAGACCCAGTTACTAAATCAAGGGTGTGCGTGGTATTTATGCATAGGGGGATGGTATAATATGTGAAATTCACGCAAATGGGGATACAAGAAAGAATAGAAATGATGGGTATAAGCAGTTATAAGCATGTATAAGTGATATAAGTTGAAAATTAAAATTGAACCATACAAAGCAAGCTTTTAATTACCATAAGTACTTGAAATGTGATAATACAAACCGTTAATGTCTATTACCCTCTGGTTATTTAACAGTTTGCCATGGTATAGATGACCCATTTATATATAGATGATGTACCCATTAAAAGTGAAAAAAGGTGATGATTTTCCATGGCAAAGTGTTAGTCATAACCAAAGGCTACCTCCTTTTGGGTAGCTCCACTGAGACAGAGAGATGCGTGGATCTCCGCAAGTTGGTCATCCGTGAACTGTTTCTTGGTTGGTTGGTTGAAATAAACCTCATCAACTAGTTCGAGATATATATATATATACATACAACATGGTTTATGGTAGATATATATATATATACCATAAACCATAGCTAACCGTTAACCTACCTATAAACATCTATAAACATCCATATAAACATCCATATAAACATTCATACAAACATCCAATTATAAGCATGCATATAAACTAACCATAGAATTCACCTAGCTTTGTTCACCATTTCACGAACTGAATCACCACCGCCTTGCAGCTTCATAACTTTCAAAAACCATGGGCTGCCCCCCAGAGAGTGATTCAATGGATTGGTTTAAGGGAAAACCTACAGGAAACCATGATTTTTACATGTTTTTACCACCAAATATAGAGTTTTCCTATAAATTTTCCCTTAAACCAATTCTATGAGTGATGTCATGCGCACAAGTAACGCTACGATTTCAGGGGCCTCGCGGCCTCCCACTTATGCATGTTGGTTTAAAGTTTAAAACCACATCCAAGTATGTAAGCATATACTCGCCAGAAATCCAACAGTTCGACTTGTTGGTTCAACCAATTTACTTCCACTCAATCAACTCTTATACACATTTACAAACTATGTTGCTTTAAAGATGCTGTTTTTCTCCCAACTCTTCGTTGAAAAAACTGTGACCTGGGCCGCCCTGTGACCTGGCGGAAGATCAGCTTCAGCTCCTCCTCGTCCTTCTGCTCTTGTCGCCACTCCGTCACAAACTGCCTAGGAAGCGCAGTTTGGAAGCCGCCGGCGAAGGCGTTGCCATGGGGGAACTTTGTGGTTAGAAAGATGTGAAAAGCTGTGGATCTATGTGTGGATCAAGGAAAATACGGGGGATATTGGCAAAATAGTCTGCATCTGGCTGATCATTGCTTCAAGGAGCTTTGCTCACTGGCCCCAAACCCTTAAGAAAGGGTACTGTAAATGCACGCACCGCCCACCAGAAGAAAATTACGTACCTTCAGGTGAGTCCAGGTGTTTTTTTGGTGCGAAGTCATGCTTGGCAAGACCTACCTCTCAGATTTGTTGGGTTATTTTTTTGTCGGGTTCAGCAATGAAAACGGCATAAAACGGCACCGAAAACGCCACTCCACACCACCCAAGGCACTCGAGAGTGGCCGTACACGCACACTTTGCGACAAAGACCTGTTCGAGAGGCGCAAGTCTTTGAGTGGATCAATAAGCCATTTGAAACCTGCAAATCAAGTGGGTCATTTTTAGCAGCCAGCCATCCTCATTCTAAAGGTGATGCCACTCAAGATTCCCATGATATTTCCATGGTCGATCCTCAAAAACTTCCGTTGTCCCGACATTCCTTGCGGGTTCTTCACCAACCTGGGAAAACAAGAATAAAATAAATCCTGAGCTGGAACAAGTGAATAAGCCATATTTGGGGATGATTCCCTTTACATCCCTTTGCCATAACCCTATCCTCGGAGTATTTTTTCAATCCCCGCAGATGGACACCCAAGTCATGAACAAATCCAATACTCAAGCTTTTGTTTTGGGTGTATTTTAATGATTTACTATCATGTGGTTGGGAACCCCTTAGCAGCTCCTTTCCTCCTCGCAAAATATGGGGTCTGGATACCGCTCTGTAGCTGCAGCTCCTTCCTAGCCGCTGGATACTTAACATTTGGGGTGGACGGTAGTGTGCCCATTTTTACACGGCAAAATATACACCTGAGATTCTTATATCATTTGATCCATGTTTATCCCCATTGTTGCCAGGTATACAAGTTGTGTACTGGTTAGATTGTCAACCTCCGACTTTTCTTGTAAAAAACCGTGGCTAATCCGATCCTTTCCAGATCGTTTAATCCAAAAAACCCTCTGGCAATCAAACTTCTTCCGATGATTTTCCTATTCCAATACATACCCAATTGGGTTCGGGGATTTCCCGATTTCCGAGCCTGCCATCTTTGGTTCACCAGAAGGAAAATCCCTTCATATCCCACGGTATTCCATTGCTATTCCCTCAATTATTGTCCTTAACCCATGTAAATTTTAGATACTATATCCCATTCCATCAATATTATTTGACTTGTATGGATGATAGAGTATCATTTGGTGAATAAGCATTGAATCCCATTCCATTCTTATTCCGTGATCACATCTACCCTCTGGTAAACTAACATAGCTATTTAATAGGTAAACCAACTTTAATTGGCAATTTTCAATATTTTCAATAGCAAACGGTTAGTCATTTACCAGATGGTACCTCCAAATCATCCATTTTAATAGGATTCTCATGGATTTTCCATTATAAACCATCCATTTTGAAGGTACTTTCCCCATTCCCCACCCTCAAAAACGCCTTTCCAGCGCTCGGCATCTTCAACGCCAGCGGCTGCAGGGGGATGACGCAGTGCGGAAACGCCAGGTGCGGATCCTGCTCCGTGACGTGCGTCTTGGGGCCGAGATGTTCGACAGAAGCCATGGAGAATCCTATAGCCAATGGGAGATCTTCAGGATCCTAAAATGGAGGTACGTAAACGTACCATATTCTTGGCCATATTTTGTGGTGATATTCCCTGAAACATAGGCCTGAATTTTAGACCTTATATATGGCAGGTACCTCCAATTTAGGTTCCTGAAATGGCCATTGATATAGAAAATGATGGAAAACATGGGAAAAACTCGCAGAAAATCCTGTGAAAAAATGGTGATAGCCACTGGGATGGAGTCAGAAACCTGCAGAATCATGGAAAATTGCATGCAAAATTGCATGGAAAATCGGGGGTAACATTGGTAACATGGGATAGAGTCAGGGGGGAAGAACCAACATAGTTGGGACTTCCTGCAGTTCTGATCATGCAAGTCTGGGAGATCAGGGTGCCAGAAATCCATAGCTGTACCACGCAATTCCGTATCACATCTTGTATCACTTATATAATTTATATATATATAGTCATCTTAATCCCACTTTCTTTCAGACACCATTCTCAGTATCTGTCACCAGAAGTGACCTGGGTTACAAACCATCATCCTACGAAGACACCTCTGGTGGGCCAAAACATGGGAAAGAAACATCCCATGTTTGATGGGGCCCCCAGTCGAGCTCGCGTGAACCGTTGGTGAACATAAGTGGCTGAAGTCTATGGTTTATGGTAGATCTAACGAACTAGTATTCATGGGGATTATTTCATGGTTTATAAACCAACAAACATCACTGGGAGGGCCCCATCCTGCAGGATCCAGCTCAAATTAACCCAGTTTTTCTGCCATTTGTCAACCCAAGGATCCTCCAATATCTCGGGAAATTCGTTGATATACTCCTCGCACTTCTTCTCAATCGAGGTCCCACAGCCTCCATAAGCCTCGGTTCATCCAGGTTGAGCCGCTGAACCAAGTTCTTCGGGCGCCAAGTTGTTGAAACCGATGATTTTGACCGGAAGAATGAGATTCCAAAAGGTGAATTTACGGCATACATATCTGGTTGGTGGTTTTAACATGCTTTAACCATCTTGAAAAATGATGGAGTTCGTCAATGGGAAGGATGACATCCCATATATTATGAAAAAATAAAGAATGTCCCAAACCACCAACCAGCGGTATACATATTGGTAGCATTTCCTCGCAATTCTCGGGTTTGAGACTTTTCGGAGCGGTGTTGGATGAGCCTCACTGAGATTCCATGATCCAACAATTGAACAATCAAACGTAAACAAATTTGAATGTTCAATGTATTTCGCGATCATATCTTGGAACATAAGGGATACATCAATCACGTGCTTGAAATATGTTCCATATCTTGTCCCATTCCCAAGGTATTTCGAAGACGTGGAGTTCCAACAAAAGATTACATAATATTATAGCAAACCCACAAGAAAACATTTCGAAAAGTAAATCATCACTAGTATTTTTTAGTAGGATTTTACTATCCGGCATCCTTTTGGGGATTGTATCTGATAGTGATCCCCAACATCCAAAGGCTCTTTTGCCCACACACCATCAACCAGCAACGTCTTCGGGCACGTGTTGCAGGTAGTAGCCGTCTTTACGGCCGCTCTGGTGCAGCAACCAAGCCTTGGTCGACGCTCCGACGGTCGCGGCTCGGCCGGCACCAAATAGTAAGGGATTTGAGTACAACCCAAACAGGAAAAATTCAATGTGGAGAAACCTACAACCTAAATCTACTTTAAAGACATAGATTGGATTGATTCTGATAAAATGTTTGATTCCGAAGTGTCACTCATGGAAGCCAAGAACTTAACACCAGGTGCATTTTCAGGGTTCCCAAGAGTCTTAACACCCTTCCCATGGTCGTTCTTGACACACACCTACCCCACAGCTGGTATCGGCAACATCCTGGAAACACTGTTGGGCATCTACTGGGGGACCTGTACCGTTCAATAGCTGGATGGATGATGGCCGTACACTTGGATCTTTGTTGTGTTTTTCAGCTTAGATTGATAGACCACCACGAATCCCACTTACCATCTGGTTATTTAACATAGCCATGGAAAATAACCATTTTTAAGTTCGGTAAACCAACTATTTTTCATGGGCCATCTATACCATAGCTATGTTAGTCATAACCACGCCGGGTAATATGTTTGTTCAATACTATGCCACCCACAATTTTCATGGCCATCGCCAGGGCATCACAACTGTTTCACATTTTACCACGTGATATCCCCAGTATATCCCACATGATAACCAGGAAATATCACACAAGATCGGTTAAACACCATCCGGATCCCATAAAAAACCCTATTGAATCCCAATTGTATAAATCCAATTAGATTCCCTTTTTTGTTGAATATATCCCAATGATATATTCCTACAACCAAAGCTAATCCTCATAAAATCCCATCTAAACCCTCCATCTAAATCCCAACCTAAATATGTACCATGTTTTTCTAGTCAAGTGATGAACTCCGTGTGACATTCTCAAACAAAAGTGTTGATTATATGGATAATTATCCGCATCTAAGTTTGTTCCCTGACTAGATCAAGATCCCCATCTAAATCTATTAGCTGAGAATAGCTTATCCATAATCGCCATAATCAACTAACAAGTGAGTATCTCCATGTCAAAATTGAAATTAGATCATCCCCATCAACTTCCTATGGTTCCAATGGGTCTAGCAGAGTCTCGCATTAGATTGTGATGTTCCAATGTTCCATGGATATGTTTCAACACCAAGATTGTTGATCAAAAATATTCACTAGTTAATAGCTGGTTGGTTCTTGGGAACCATTACTAGTTCTTGATTAATCAACATCAACATAGCTAGATAACAGTTTAATCTAGCAATCCTGTTAACTAATAGTTACCAACTAATAATTAACAACTATTATTAGGATAATGAGATTTTATATTGTTGATTACAGTACATACTATTTGTGATATCATCACCAAAAAACAAATACTGCAAGTACGATGACTAGAATAATTGTTGATTAGAGTCTTAGAGTTATTATCACCATTTATCACCATCGAATCACCAACTAATAAGTCACAACTATGATTAACATAATTAACATAATCAGATAGTTAATCATCATCACTCATACTCTTGGATGGTTGAAATTAACAAAAAATGATATTAGATTGTTGTTTATATACTAGTGATATCATCACTATATATATTAATGGTGGTAAAACAATAATAAATCATCCCCCAAATCACCATGTTTATGGGTGGTATAGACCATCAAAAATGGGGTGGTATTGGTATCATCACTAATAATATGTATATTATATATATATAAATTAAATACTATCTGGGTAAATTATAATAATTCACTATCCTGAAATAAGGCCGCTTTCCTAAGAGAGGGAGCCCATGCCCGGCACGAGTGCGAAGCATGAGCTCAGATCCGCAACGAGTTTCCACTCTCGACTGGAATGGAGGAACAAAACTGCGTGCACAGGCCTGCTTTGCAGGTCAACCACCTTTACCTCTTCTTCGATTGACCTTCAGTTGGTCATATGTCCTTTTCCAGTTAATCATTCGAAGTTCTGAAGATCCTACACTGGTCCGGTCCGGTGAAAAGGGAATGGCAACGCTTTGCTAATCCTTGATTTTGTCATGCAAGTAATCCAGAGTTCTTTGTTGTAGCGGAAAGTTAGGTCTAGGTGACAGTCCAGAAGTTGATTGAAGGAATCCAAAAGAACATAGCGCCATGTTGAGACCGCGTTTACACTGTGGGGCTGCTTCAGGGGGAAGCCGGCCCATCATTTGACTCCACATCTTCTGCATAGTGGCAGTTTGGTCATTTTAATCAGCAGAATCTTCGATCATGATGAGCTGCATAACCCCATATTCACGCAAAATAGGCAACGCACGCTTAATGGCAAGTGAAAAGGCGATTGCTAGCTCCAACCATGAAACACCGACTTCTGCCCTAAGTGGGCCCTGTGGCTCTGTGGGCCGTTTAACTTGCTGCATGACTTGAAACACATGTTGTGCCAACCAAGGTCCCCAGGAAAAATCTGCCTGCCATTCCCCAATAGAAGCTGGAAAGGACAGATGTTGAATGTCCTCGGGTGTCCATTGTTTCAGCAGTTCAATTACTGGGGTCACCTCAGGACCCCCAACAGTCTTGTTTTCGAGCACGGGCCAAATCAACGTAAAGTTGTAAATCACCATGTAGCACTTCTCGCTCATGAGCAATTTGTGTGTGTGGCATGTATTTAATTCACTCTTCCATGCAGGATTGAGTTCCCTGCATGCAGTTTTAGCCGCCTGGCCTGCCATGATGTTACCCAAAGCATGATAGATTTCTAGAGAGTCGCGCAGAGAATGTGGATCTTGATGAGCCTTGATTTTCCGCACCCTTCGTGGGTCCAAGTGTACGGATGCAAGTTCAGCCAAAAGCCTTGCATTGTTTAACCCCCCAAAATTAGACGATTCAAGCAAGTGGACATGGCTCTTGGAAATGGCATATCTACTATCAGAGTGAATGAAACCAAAGGGAATCGTTGCCGCACAAATCATGGCGTTGAGCTCTGTTGATGGTCTGTTTCTTGCATGGATTGGAGCACATGCAAATATGGCTGGCTTGTTTCATGGAATGCAGGACAGTGCAGGAGTCTGTGGATGCTGCCATCTTGTTCTTGACAGTAACTGCACTTTCCGGATGCATTTTGGGCCCAATGGGCCTTTTGTGTTTCATACTGGAATGCGCCTGGCATTTCCCTTATCAAAAGTACCCGGTCTTTATCACAAAACGTGGACAAAACTGAGCAAGTAGCACTGCGGGACACATCTGGCAAGTGAAAAAGGCTGAGTCTGTTCGTGAGAAGCATAATCAGTTTTTGCTGCCATGCAATGGTCAGAAAATAGTTCATTCTTTGAAAAGAATCTGTGACCAAGTTCACTGACGAAGGTATCTACTGTGACATTTCCATGGGAGCCAATCTGCCATGACAAAAGGTTGGCATCATATTTCAGAGTGCACGCTGGACCCTTAACCGCATGAATACCACCCCGAAAATGCGCTGCAACTACCATTTGGAAGTGCAGCTGCAGTCGCCCTTGTAGTAGTTAGCGAACTGCAACCATCCACGCGACACTAGTCGTGTCGCACCAGCCAGATCAACTCAACCACTTTGCAGCCGTTTAGTAACAGCAGTATGTGAATCTGATGTTGTAGGCCAACCAAAACGCTTGGTCAACCAGTTCTTAGGATCTTGCCGAGGTCTTCTCACTGCAGCACCAGGAACATTTCTGCAATTCCATGCCAAATGCATCCAAGTTCCCACACCTCTGCAGTATGGACATTGTGTGCTCCCTTGTGTAGATCTGCCATACCAGGCAGGACTCACCACTGAGCCAAGGAGCACTGCACGCGTACTGGGATTAGCTCGATCAAAGTGCCTGCGCGCAGCGGCAAGATCAACTTCTTCCAGGTTTGCACGCATCTGTGCATGTGTTGTGACTATGCGCCACTCCGCAGCTTCATGTCTTTTAGATTTGGAGAACTTGTTCAGCAGGTGCATTCGCCAGCTGTGACGCAGGTGATGCATTGCTTCCTGTCCCGTCGAAGGTCCTGCTTCCACGACTACATTGTTGTACCATTTCCATTTCCAGGGAGAAACTTCTTGCCATCCAAGTTTCTTCATCCAGCCTCTCAGGGCTGTCACTGGAGAGCCAGCCTGAGCTGACAAGGGCAGGGAACTTCGCATTCTTGCCAATCTCTTGAACATTCGCAGGCCGATCACCGGGTGGCAATGGCTGTTGCCACCATAAAGAGTTGCACGAATACAAGGATTGGCCATCTTGTTGGTGTTGTTCATCTTGGTAAGAGCATTGAACAAGCGATTCGCAGTTGCTTCCGGAGGGAACCTGTGGATCCAGCCGGATGTGGCTTTGGGGGGGACGAAGATCCGGTAGAGCTCCATTTTGTGCCTATAGGACAGCGGCAGGCAGGCCAACAGCTTGGCACGCTGCGTGGCGGCCTGTACCCTTATTTCTTCCAAGGCTGTATTGGCAACGGGGCCTGCACGAATGCTGACACCAAGAGCTGACAAAGTTTTGTCCTGCGTCCAAACTGGTTGAAGGGCTTGTAATTGGCTTTGAAGTGCTTTGGTTTGTGCAAGCGCCTGAATTTTGTTCTCATTTTCAAGCAGCCCTACTGACGAGATCTGACGAGCTCCAAGTTGTCCATGCCATGACACGGTCCAAGGCTCGGTGAAGGTCTGAATCTACGAATGTGCGATCATCCATGTAGATACGAGTGTCAGCAGCCTTGCTTTCAGGGATGGTGTATCCGAAATTGTTGATCATCAAAGCTTCAACTGCTCGAAACCCACATGTCATCACCGAAGATAGGCAAATCGGCGCAATCGGACAACCTTGGGGTATGCCTCGACCTTGCAAAGTTTCCGGGTGCACGCGGTGATTAAATTCTAAAAACCGTGTAGTTGACCAAACTTGCAGTAGTTGGGCCACTAAGGCCTCAGGCCATCCCAGCTGTTGGAGAAAAAGCGTGGCTACGGCAACCTGCAGTCTGTCATAACATTGACTGTAGTCCAATGTGATGATTACACCTTTGCGGGTTGTGAACTGATGTTGCAAAAATGTCGTGGCTTCTTCACATCCTGCATGCCCACGAACACCTGCGATTTCTTCTGGCAAGTGAGCTGAAAATTGTTGCATGGCTGTTGTTCTTGTCCACCCTGACGCCCAGGCCCTCCAGTAGATTGATAATACAGTGATGGGTCTTGTCTGTTCTGCTTGTGGCATGCCTTCAGCGACTTTGTGAGTTACGGTACGGTGACTTGGCGACGGTATGTCATTTGTTTTGGTACTTTCTTAGCGGTGTACTAGCGCAAGGTGAGCTTGTGTAGATGACGAACTGCATCAAGCGGCATGTGTTTGGTCTCTTGGCTAGCTAGAACAGGAATCGCATCCAGCTGCACCATTTGCATCCCATAGAGCTTGAGAAAAGGTTCTGAGATCTGGTGGTTGCCAATCCAATTGTAGTTGTTGCTGCAGGTCGCCAAAACTGTTTGTCATGGCAGTCACGGTTGCAACAGGATCAAGAGCAATCTGATTTTCCCAAAGTCTTTGCCAATGCATGTAGATGAGATTGGCGGCACCCACATTGCTGTCAGCCACCTCTTCATCGAAAATGTGCTGCAGTGGCAAAAAATGAACGCTGAACTTCAATACCAACCCATTGCCGTACGGAACGCCTGGCACATGACAAAAAATGTCGGGTCAAGCACTTCATGCTTTGTCAAGAGCAGAGCAATTCCCGGAGACATACTTCTTGATTTGCCAAGCAAAGCATCCGCAGTGAGGCTGCGGATCTTTGTCAAAAGTTCTTCTGAAACTGGGCAGATCTCGGCACCATAAAAAGTTGCAGGGAAAATGCTGGTATGTATAATGTGTTCCTTCACTGTGAGCTCAAAAGGTTGCGCCATGAGCTTTTGCAGTCGTTTGATACCCTTGTCATGTCTTTGCTGTCTATGTCCAAGCCTGTGTGTTCCTGAGTATTGCAGCTCAAGTCCCGGATCTCTGCTGTGTTGGAGTCTTTGCACCTCCGTACCTTGAACCTCCTCAAGAATAGCAGTCTTGGCGGTTTCTGCGGTGGATGTTGTGGTACCCCACAGCCAGGTCTTCCGCCAACCAATTGTGAGTCCACAAAGCTCTGTTACAGTGAGCGTGTGGCGAGTGGCAATTGGCCGGTGTGCCAGCCCCAATTGTCAGCACACGCTTGGAGGCAAATGTCATCTAGCTGTTGATGGTTCATAGCACTGGTCCATAAAGGGGCAATGGCCAACATAACCAGAACACTAGTAGCATCTCCTTCCGGAAAGCCACAGCATGAAAAAATTGGGCCAAAAAGATTCACGGGCAAGACCCGTTCGAGGAGCGCCTTTGGTCCGACATTGTTCGATGATCGCCTGTACACTGCATGCTGCTGTCAAACTTCCACGGCCGGGAAGCATACCTGTTATTTGTGCTGGAAACCACGTTGACATGTATCTCAAGGCTTGGGTACACCAAACTGAAGCAAAGAGTTGGTAAATCTGGCTCAGGATGCAGATTGGCCTGCTTTGTGAAGGCAGTGGCACCTGACCCTAAGTCTTATTGAGGGGGCAAACCTTTGCAATCATAAGCCGCTCTGGAAAACCGTTCGGATGCAGATTGCAAACATCAAGGAGACAGGCGATGGCTTCCCTTGGAAGGAGTTTCAATTCCTGAGCTGAGACTGCATCAATTCCCTTTCCAGTTTTGGGGTTAAGTTTAGCAACGACTGACATCCATGCATCTGTGGAATCATCGCATGAAAAGACATACATAGGGTGGTATTGGAAGTAAGTCAAGAGTTGTTGGAATTCTTCCCAACCATCCGCTTGGTCAATTTCATGCTTGTTTTGCCAGAAAGGTGCCCAATACAGTGTCAAAAGTCCAGCAATTTCATTGGGTTCGACATTGTGTGTTCTTTGGTGATCCCTGGTGGTTGCAGGCATATCTGGAGGCATGGTGTGGAAGGTGATCTGAAAAGAATTTTCTTTTTCTTGCCGTGATCCATCCCACACATTCTTGAACAGAAACAGGTGCCATGATATCAAAAGGTTCAATGTTTCCATCAGTGCAAATCAAGCTCTTCTGTTGCAGATCCATGGAAGCGTTTGTCACAACTGCGTGCAAAGTGTGCCATCTTTGCCCCGTGCTGATGCTCTTGCGAAATACTAGTGTTTCATGCTGCACCAACTGGTACAGTGCAACCATTCGACAGTGGGCAAAGGCCATTGAACGAAACACAAGTCAGGGATAAGGTCAATCCACAGGCGGATGCTAGGTAACATCTCCCCGCACCGGAAGCCCAATGGCCACATTAGCGCACCCACCCAACTCCCAGCTGCCGACAACAAACAACCTTGCCACTGCCCGGCCAACGGTGTGCAGGATGCCCACGTCCTGCTATAACCTGAAATAAGGCCATTTTGGGATGAGCCCCTTACTAACCATGATTGCAGTGAGGTCGCAGTGAGGTCGTTATAATTTACCCAGATATATCTATATATATATATATACACAATTATACACCATGAAATGTCTATATTATACATCATACCATTGATATCATCTAATTATCACTAATGTATATATCATAGTATCACTAATTAATATACAATATACAATCTACAATATCTTATATTCTATGTACATTAGGTTACAACTACATGATACATTATAATCAATGTGATATTTATATATAGATATATATTTACATACATATATATATATATGTATATATATATATACCCTCTGGTTATTTAACATAGCCATGGAAAATGGCCCATTTATAGATGATTTTCCCAGCTATAAACCTCCATTTATAAGGGATTTTCCATTGCTATGTTAAATAACCAGAGGGTATACCCTCTGGTAATTTAACATAGCTATCAAAAATGGCAATTTATAGTGAGTTTTCCCATTAAAAATTGTGATTTTCCATAGTTATGTTAGTTTACCAGAGGGTATATGGATCAATACCTATTTATACCATTTTTAGGGGGATGAACATCCATTTACCAGCTATTTTGATGTTCACCAGGGGTGAAAGGTTTTGACACACTGCCATTAAATACAATAATGTTCTAGTGATGGGTCTCCGCGCCTTGCGGCGCCGCACGGGCTGCACCTTGGGCGCCGTGAGCTCCTCGCTGGGCGAGATGAGCCACGCCAGGGTGACCTGCACGGGGCGCGCGTCGCCATGGGGAAACTGCCGAGAAAATTGGAAAAATCTGGGGAAACTGCCCGGAAAATTGGAAAAATCTGAGGAAACTGCCCGGAAAATTAGAAACTTCTGGGGAAACTGCCCGGAAAATGAGAAAAATCTGGGGAAACTGCCCGGAAAATGAGAAAAATCTGGGGAAACTGCCCGGAAAATGAGAAAAATCTGGGGAAACTGCCCTGAAAATGAACTGGGGAAACTGCCCGGAAAATGAGAAAAATCTGGGGAAACTGCCCGGAAAATGATAAAAATCTGGGGAAACTGAGAAAAATCTGGGGAAACTGCCCTGAAAATGAACTGGGGAAACTGCCCGGAAAATGAGAAAAATCTGGGGAAACTGCCCGGAAAATGAGAAAAATCTGGGGAAACTGCCCTGAAAATGAACTGGGGAAACTGCCCGGAAAATGAGAAAAATCTGGGGAAACTGCCCGGAAAATGAGAAAAATCTGGGGAAACTGCCCGGAAAATGAGAAAAATCTGGGGAAACTGCCCTGAAAATGAACTGGGGAAACTGCCCGGAAAATGAGAAAAATCTGGGGAAACTGCCCTGAAAATGAACTGGGGAAACCCGGAAAATGAGAAAAATCTGGGGAAACTGCCCGGAAAATGAGAAAAATCTGGGGAAACTGCCCTGAAAATGAACTGGGGAAACTGCCGGAAAATGAGAAAAATCTGGGGAAACTGCCCGAAAAATGAGAAAAATCTGGGGAAACTGCCCTGAAAATGAACTGGGGAAACTGCCGGAAAATGAGAAAAATCTGGGGAAACTGCCCGGAAAATGAGAAAAATCTGGGGAAACTGCCCTGAAAATGAACTGGGGAAACTGCCTGGAAAATGAGAAAAATCTGGGGAAACTGCCCTGAAAATGAACTGGGGAAACTGCCTGGAAAATGAGAAAAATCTGGGGAAACTCGGAAAATTGAGCCGAACAATGACTTGCTGCGGATCTTTTTGGGGAGGATAGTTGTGGAACAGGTTGGGGAAAACAATGTAGAAAATAGGTGAATTTGCTGCAGGCTGCCCGGAATGATCGGGATATAACCAACCGTGTACACAATTGAAAACATAATTCAAAAACGGTTCTATACTGTACGACTACATGATGTTTGTAGCCTTTTTGGGGAGGATAGTAAATCTTGCTTTGCAAAAAAAAAACGCTATAAACTTCATTTATAGCCTACCAAATCTGACGGTATAAGCCAATCATGATGATTACTAACTTGCTGCTAGCTGCCAATAACGCTGGCGAGTAAGTCCACAACTCTTGTCAATGGTAATTTCAGGATCCTAAAATGGAGGTACTGTACCATGTAAGGCCATCTTTTGTGGGGATATTCCCTGAAACATAGGCCTGAATTTTAGGCCTTATATATGGAATCGGCACATGTAGGTACCTCCAATAAATCGGTTCCTGAGTCATGACCATTGATCCTGCGGTCATCCCACATGACGTAGCTATGACCAAGCTATGACCAAGGTCACCTCGAAAAGGGATTTCGGATCCGAACTTCCTGGGCCCACTTCAGAAACTCGCTAGGGTCAGACATGGCTGGATCATCAGCCACAAAAACATATGGGACATATCTACCCTTCTTGGTGAACTAACATAGCAATGGAAAATCACCATTTTTAATGGGAAAATCCACTATTTCTATGGCCATTTTCAATAGCAAACTGTTAGTTCACCAGAGGGTACACTAATCAGCTGACAAAAATGGTGAATTTCACCGCAACCAGGTTTAATTATATAGATTATTAGATGCTACCACAAAAATATGTCCTAAAAAAGTCATCCGTTTTTATCTTGGAAATGATATGTTGAAAAACCATTGGAAGGTCTCCCATGGTCTCCCCATCTCTTTGACCAACTGATTTGATCCGCCAACCAGCCCAGTCACGACGCTCTTCTGCGCATCTAGACCGGTCTCCGGCACAGCCTCAATCACGGTGAAGTCGTGGGGCAGTTACATCAGTTCATGGGTTATGACACCAATGGACCATGGACCAATGCAGGATTTAACTCATCAAAAGTGTGGTTTTTTGTGGTTTTTGAGAAAAGAAACATACTTAAAAATTGGCATCTATACAACATACATATCTGGTTTTGGTGGTTGCTGCTAACCCCTCTGAAAAATCATGGAGTGAAAGTCAGTTGGGATGATGACATTCCCAATATATGGAAAGTCATAAAACACATGTTCCAAACCACCAACCAGTTAATAATGGTTTATAGTGGTTAATAGTGATTGATCATGGTTTCTAATGGTTACTAATGGTTCTATAATTGTCAAATATGGTTACATATGTTATATCACGATTTGTAGGGTTATTTGCCTGATTATAGGCCATTTGTGGATGAGATCACGCCATTTCTGAAGTCTGAAAATCATGTCAGTCTATCCACTGGTCCATCACCAAGTCCCTCGAACAATCAATACTGGTTGGTGGTTTCACCCCCTCGGAAAAATATTAGTCAATGGGAAGGATTATCCCATGTATTATGGAAAACAAAAAATGTTTGAAACCACCAGCCAGAATAATTGTTTGGGTATATATCCCATTGTCAGACACACCCGGATATCATATCTTTCCGATTCTATCCCCACTTCTTCATTCTCTCCAATGAAATCAGATCCCCATGGTTGATGTAAATCCTTCAAAAAGGGGAGAAATTGGGTTTCCCTACATCCCATTATATCCTATGTTCTCCCAATATATATCTCCATTATATCCCATTATATAACACTATTATCGCCACCATGGCAGGTGAATACCTCCAAATGTGAGGGAAAATTCTATACAATCCCTATGTTTGATGGTGAGTTTTCCTGTTAAACCCCCTCATTTGCCACAATCCTATGGCACTTTAAGCGTTTGCTTTGGAAAAACGTCACAAATTGCATGTGTAAAACATCGAACTCGCTGGGCCATTCATAGCATATGAATCATCATGAAATCACCCTGTGGAATCCCAATGTTTTGTGGATTTTTGTGGGTAAAACAATGCCATAAACTAACCATCCCCCAGTGTTTTTCTTATTCTTATAGGTGGTGTGTTATTTACCTAGAAACCATTCCCAGGAAAATGGCTGGTGTATTTTCCATGGTTTTACCCTCTGGTAATTTAACATAGCTATTGAACATGGCCATTTATAGTTGATTTTCCCATTGAAAATGGTGATTTTCCATAGTTTTTTGTATGTTTACCAGAGGGTAACCACATTCTTCAACCCATGAAGGATCCACCTCCATCCCGTGAACAAAAGCACCACGAAAACATCCCCTCCATTTTTGGCGCCGAGGGGCCAACGTGCTAAGGGTTTGGAAGCCCTCACGCGCGTTACCGGCCGTGGCGGATGCTAAGGAGGACAGTGGATACCTCGGAATGATCCAACTGGAAATTTCTGGCGGAATTAATGATGGTTAACAATGGTTAATGGTTAATAATGGTTAATAATGGTTAAAACAATCATCATCATCATCATCATGGTTTTATCGTTAATTTTGTTAACCATTAAAAAAAATATTAGATTGTAATATGGTTATTCACTCATACTCTTGGAGGAGTGAAAATAACAAAAAAAAAGTAATATCCGATTGTTGATTATCTACTAGTGATATCATCACTGCTATATATATATAAACTAATAATGGTTAAAACAATCATAAACCATCCCCAAAATCACCATGTTTATGGGTGGTATCGACCATCAAAAATGGGGTGGTATTGACATCATCACTAATAGTGTGTATATATATATATATATATTGGTTGGTGGTTGACCTACCTCTCTGAAAAATATGAGTTCGTCAGTTGGGATGATGACATTGCCAACATATGGAAAGTCATAAAACATGTTCCAAACCACCAACCAGTTAATAATGGTTTATAGTGGTTAATAGTGATTGATAATGGTTTCTAATGGTTACTAATGGTTCTATAATTGTCAAATATGGTTATATAACAAATGTTAATAGTGATTAATAAATCTGGCTGAATTTTTCATAATTCACTCATCTGAAAATAGCTGAGTTGAAATGGCGGGGGGAGTGGAATGTATGGATATGATGAAAACAAGTGCGCTTGTCCATGCACACTATACCCCATATCAAAGCCATATGCACCGTAACCTTAAAGTTCTATCAACCGTTCTATCAGCAGGTGTTTATTAATCAATCAGGGTGTATGAATCAATCAACCAAGGTCGATTAGTGAAAACTCATCTAATACTGATCATAGTTCACTAGGTGGCCCATTTGTAGATTGTCTCTCTACCTATTTAACATGGTGATGTTCCATATCTATGTTAAATTACTACCGGGTTGTATATGTGTTTCCTATACACATATCTTACCGCGGAAAAATGATTTGATCAGAGAAGAAGAAGAAGATACCATGAGATATAACCAACATGGAAATGATGAGGATAAACATAGTTCTACACACATAACACCCAAAATCAAACCCATGTATAACCTCTAAGATCTATCAAAACAGGGTTTCTTAATCAATCAAGGTTGGTTAATGAATAGTAACCCCAGACTAATCACATGGGAATATGTGGCAATGCATGGTATAAAACTAACAACAATAGGGATACAACGGATACAATGGGATATGCAACCAAACATAGGGGGTATAATATGGAGAATGGTCCTCCATCCCATGCCAACCTAATGTCTATATGAATCTCTAGTGATGGATTGATGACCATCACCCAATATGGGTATATGATCCAAGTTGACCATGGCACATGGACGAAATGACTGAAGATGGGGTCCCTCATTCCATGCATTGAGTAGTCATAATTGTCCTTGTCAAGCTTGGTATTTGAGGTATACCCCACTTTCCGAGAAAGCCATTTTCCCATGCATATTGTCTATATATACATGACTGTGTAGCACACTATGAATAAAAATTACGTGGTATATCGTGAAATATTGTATTCAGAATGTTTACATCGGATCTATATAGACAGAGAGGGAGAGAGGTAGACATACATATATATATATATGCAATTATGTGCACACATACACACAAACATCGGGGGTTACAAACTTCAGATGGCGAACCTAATATGACGATATATACAGCGGTGCCCCAGTTGGTTAGTTATAGTGGTTTATAAATAGGCTAAGAAGGATTTATGTGGCTTTATATCTGTAGTTCATTGGGTGAAGATAAACCAACAAACACTGGGATTCCAACAAACCTTGTATTTAGCAATATTGGTCAAAACCCTGGCACCTAGTGAACCCCAAAATAGCTGGGATTTATGGATGTTCATCCCATTAGAATTGATAATAATAGGTTTTGACCCACCCCCATATGGAAAGCACCAAAAAACCATAAAAAACGTCCCAGTGGCAAGAGCTCGGCGCTACTGGCAGCAGTCGACTTTGAACTGCTTCGTTCTGCCTTGTTCCTCAACGGCCGGGATGACTGGCCCCAAGCCACCAATGGACCAATGCAGGATTTAACTCATCAAAAGTGTGGTTTTTGAGAAAAGAAACATACTTAAAAATGGGCATCTATACAACATACATATCTGGTGGTTGCTGCTAACCCCTCTGAAAAATAGTATGAGTTCGTTAGTTGGGATGATGACATTCTGTAGCGGGCAGCGCAGGGGTTTAAACAGCAGGGCTCACACCCAAATCCACCAACCAATATTCAAACAAGAGGCAATAGACGAAGGAAATGATGTAGGATGGATGAAGGCACAAAGCGCACAGCGCGCTGGGATTTTTCCAAGACCACCAAGGTCTAAGCTGCAGCCTGCATGGCACATGTGGCGCCTAAAACAAGGGGCCCCTGAGCCGTCATGTCGCGTTGGTGCGACCAAATCTTCTCATGACCTGACAGTGGCGAAGGCACAGGTTCAGTTGCTGCACCAGTACAAAAAGGCTTCAGGTCATGAGCTACTTCTATACAGTCTGTCTCAGGGCTCAGGGTGCCAAAACAAGGTGTTCGAATTTGACCTGTTTGAGAGCCAGCAGTGATTGCATGAACATGAAGTGATCCAGCATTGATTGCGAGATCCTGCTGAAGATCGTGTAGCTGAAGCTCACGAGCAATGATTGCAAACGCATGTTCAGAAAAATCTTCAAAAGCACCATGTGATGACAAAGGCGGCGAAAAATCACCCAAAGCATCATCTACTTTCTGAATTGCAGTTTTGCCAACTTTCTTGTTGCGTTTCGCAGCAGTGAAGTTTGGATCATATGCTATGCTCCAGCAACGGCTTCGCAGATACTTCAAAAGTCCAATTCTGCTATCGCCACGCTTTTTGGTGAAGGCGTCGGCGAGATCATAGTCAGAAGCCAGCCATCGAAGTTCACATCCAACTCTCTTCAAACTGTCTCTGAGCTGGAACGCTTGCAATGCCGCTCTCATGTTGGAGAGGCCAAGAAGCGGTGATTCATTCACCTCTACGGCATCGTAGCCACCTCGGGAATCTGTGCAAAGGATTCCGGTGACAAGGCAAGCTTGATCTTCAGCTGAAGCTACCAGATCGGCACGTCGGTCAGGTCGTTGGAAACCAGCTCCATGTAGCTCGCTCCATAGCATGCGAACTCGAAAGTTCTGGTCCTCGGCCTCGAGGATTGACTGCACCTCAGCATCGTTGCTGCCAATGGCTTTTCTCTTCAGCTTCCACGTACGCCATGAAATCAAAGTCATTGGAGTGACCTTGCCTGAAATGGCATCTGGTCCAGCAGCTAAGGTTAAAAGTCCACCAGTTGAGTCGCCTTGAGGTCTGTTGGAGTGAGACTGATCACCCATTGAAATGAAAACTACGTCATTCCAATTGGTCGCCTTGGGGAGCTTGAAAAATTCCAAACTGAAAGGCTCTGAGCGCACTTCGGCAATCATCTGCTGTATCTCCCGCGCTGTCTCCAAAGTACCGTTGGTGACAACCTCGGTCAAAAGCAAATTGCATCTCGCACACAACTGTGGCTGTGTCTGGATGGCCAGCCATTGGAGTGCTCCAAGAGCTGTGCGACAAGCTGCAGTTTCATGCTTCTGAAGAGGGCCATTTTGATGGAGGCGTTCAGGAGGTATGGCAACATCTGCCACTGACTCGACATAGGCATCTTGGTCAATCACCAGCTTGAACTTGTTGGAGGCCTTGTCGAAAACTGTCTTAAGGTCAGTGCCAGCATGGCGGTAGTTGCCACGTTTTGCTGTGCCCCATTTGTAGGCTGAAAGAATCTGGTTGTAGATCTTCTGCCACTCCTCAGACTGAAAGTTGCCGCAACAGTGGAAATCATCCACATGGCCACCCATCACACCAAGTAGGCGAGGAAAACGGCCGGTGGCATCAAGCTCAGTCTTGGAAAACCAGGCCCATAAACATCTCTCGCCCAAAATAGGCGTAGCGCCCAAAGAAACTAAAGTTTTGTGGAGATCCAACCAAAGTCCCCTGGGGGCTGTTGTTGACCCATAGATGTTGCGCAACACCCTCATCAATCCACCTTCAGAGATGCCCAAAGCAGCTCGAAGTTCAGCAACACCAGTAGTCCAAATCTCAGCATCTGCCTCAGTGGGTTGCGTCTGCAAAAATGCTGTCGCAAGATCCAAGCCATGAATCTCCCACTGCTCCTGCACGGAGAGGAGGTAGATGAGGTTGCGACCAATCATAGATTGGACTGGGGCTGAAGTCTTGAAGGATCTGTCTAAAAGACTGGGGTGTTGAAAACCAAGAAGCACAATTCGTGCCTTTGCTTTGCGGCTGCCATCTTTTGTGAGGACCGTTGAAGGATCATGTTGGGCTTCATGTTGAGCTTCTTCAAGTTCATCAGGGGGTGTACTTTTCCATGTCAAAACCCATCGCGCCTTGATGATTCGGTTGGAATCATAGGCACGTCGAACTTCACCATCATTGAGGCATTTGCGAACAGCTTCATTCTTGAGGAATGACGTCACCTCCTTGGTCTTGGCACGCTCGAACAGCGACTTCTCGTAGTCAGTAAGGCGGTGGATGTTCACTTCAGCTCCATTGAGCTTTTTGGTGAGGAACAAAACAGGATGCCTTTCCAAGGCCTTTCGCTGTCGAGTGGTGTTGAGCTCGAGGTCAAAGCAAATCTCGATGACGTCATCATCACATTGTTGAAGAGCTGAAAAGATGTTCATCTCGTTGGCCTCAATGTTGGCATCGGCTTGAAGTTGCTCAACCCATTTCAAGTCATAGGTTGTGGCTTTGAGACGTTTGGCTTCCGTCTCATCTGGATGAGGTACAGGAGGAGCATCTCGAGCACCATCATCAAAACCATAGTCATTCACCGCATCATCCTCATCTAAGTCAATTGCAGCACCTGGTCGCGGAGCTGAGGCAGCAGGCCTCGATGACAAAGAAGGGCCAGAATTCTGAGGTGGAGGAGAGCTCGGAGCCAAAAATCCAGGGGCTCGGTCAAGTCCAGGACCATAAGTCGAAGAGCTTTGCCCACGAAGTCCAAGGGGGGTAGATCGATGGATCTGCCTCCAATCCTCAGGTGGCACAGATTTCTTGCCATAGACTCGTTGACTAGGAACAACTGTCGTTCCATCAGGTAGAGGTGGTAGGAGAGGTTCTTCAAGTTGATCACGTGTTGGTATCTCATCAGAGATGTCGGTGAACTCTCTCTCAGGGATGATGTCGGTCAAAGTCTTCCACTTGGTGACATCCTCGCGCTTGTTGAGCTCGTAGTGCAACTTCTCTGTCGGTGTGACCGGTCTGACAGAGTGAGCTGAGCAACGTAGAAGTTTGCCGCCAATCAAAACCCAAACGATGTGACGACGCTCATCGTCCAAATCTTGATGAGGAAGAAGTTCTGTGAAGATGACTCGGCCAGGTCCGACCCATCCAGGTCGAGAGGCCTTTTTGAATCCTCCTCGAGGTCCAGTGTGAACTTCTTGTGGAAGAACACGACGCCAAATCTTCACAAGAGCGCCAACATCATAGTTGCGCAAGGGCTGCCGTGCCTTGCTGTTTGCAAGACGACCCAAAACTCGATTTGCACGGGTCTTGGTGGCAACTTCTTCAGCACGTTGTCGAGCCAGCACAAGGTGAGAAAAGGTGGCTCGGTCACCAAGTTGCGCCAAGTTGCGCCTGTCCTCATCTGATATCATGTGGTCTCTGCCAAATGCCCATTGATGGCTTGAGAAGCCAGAGACATACTCAGTAGAGTTGAGAGCTGAGGCTGCCAAGATCAGGGATATGTGAGGATCTTGTTCAGGTGCATCTGTCTGAATTGCACTGGCCGTGAACTTCAAGTCCTTGATGGCATGCTCAACCAAACCATGCGCCCAGGCTTCTTTTTCAGCCGGGAAGCTCAATTCCATTCCAGCTTCACGGCAAAACTCGCCAAAACGCACTGAGGTAAAGGACTTGGCATTGTCGGCAACGACAATGTGAGGCTTTGGATAAACAGCCAGCCAACTTCTAGAGAGACCCTCAATGACCTGCTCGGCATTCTCAGTCTTCATGACCGTGATGTCATAGGAGTCAAACAAAGGACAAACTGCACGCAGTCGTGTGCACATGTCGATGATGAGGAGGAACTTCTGCTTGGTGGACCGCATGGGAACATACCATTCAGCCACATCAAGTCCAACAGCTTCCCAAGGTCCAAACTGTGCGTGAGTGGCAGCAGGAGGAATGTTGCCACTTGACATGCCACCTGGTCGAAGTCCATCGCAGGTGGGGCATTTAAAGTCCATTGCCATTTTCACCTTCCAAGGTTCCATCTTGGCATCACGCACAATCCTGGCAAGGTTTCGGCCAGAACAGTGACCAGCAGCTTTGTGAAACTGCAGAAGTTTCACCTTCCATCGTTCCTTCTCAGCATCAGTTGGTGAAGGTGTAGAAGAGCTCGGTTGTGGTGGTTCAGCAGCATCGTCGTCAAGGTCAATGACAACATCAGCAGGACATAGATCTCCATCGGGGAAGTCAATCTCAGCAACGTCGTTATAGTCCATGCGCCGAAGTTGCTGATTGGAGACCTCTTGCTTAGCCCAAAAACGGGCTATCGACTGAACCATTTGCCATGGATAGTATGCCGATTTGGCAGTTTCTTGACCTTCAATTCGTCCATGACAATGAGAGCCAACACACACCTTTGCACGAAACTGACTGTGAAAAAGCTCATCAGTTGTTTTGATCTTCCACTTCTTTTTGAGGAAATCACCATGTGCATCGCGCATGTGATAGCGACAGCCATCAATGCGACAGTCCAGCCATTCATGACCATGTTGTTGAAGAAGGCGTTCAATCGCCAGCATAGGTTCTTGGTTCCATCCAAAACAAGGATGAGGCCATTCCCAAAACACTGTGATCTCGGGGTCATCCTCAATCGCTCTTTTGATGAAACCATGTGCACGCCAAAGAAGCTTTCGGTCTTTTCTGCGGTATGACTCAAGCAACTCCTTCTGCTCAGGTGTGGAGTAGTTGAGAGAAGACCATGGGCACCAATGTGTGCACGGAAGGCTCCACCACAAACGCTTTGGACGACGCTGACGTCGAAGCTCATCAAGCCGCTCCCAAGTTTTTGGTTGATGCAGATCAAAACCGCTCTGCAGGTTGATGCGCCGAGGCTGCAAGCCATGTTGCTCGGCAGCTTGGCTCAACCAAGAGTGTGGGGCGCATGCTATTTCCCAAAGTCCATCTCGGCCATCAAGAGTAAAGTCCAACATCGTTGCAGTTGCCGCTGCAATCATAGTTGATGCGAACATCATCACCTTGGTGGCCACATTTTTGGTCAAGGGTTGCAACTTGCCATAGAGCTCCTTTGAAACCTTGAAGTTGTCGGTCTTGAAGGACTCCGCAGGGACATAGGTCTCGTCAATGCCAGTCTTCACGCCATGTCGGCCTCGTAGGCCGCAGTCAGGTTCACGGGCTCCGGCACAGGTGTTGATGCCGCAGCTGCTTGGCGACGCTCGATCATGAGCTGCACAAGCTGGTTCTTCTCCTCGGCAGTGAGGTGGTTCTCCAAGTCGTTGAGAGGAGGAGGTGATCCTGGAATCACATCCCAGTTGGTTTCTGCCGTCGATCTTGGAGTCTGCACTGGCTCCACAGTTGTTGATGCCCTCGTTGGAAAAGCTTTGGCCTTTGGACGGCCTCCCACAGTGTACCCCATTGGGTTCTGCGCCATGAACTCCTTGTCGATCATGTGGGTCAAGGTTTCCTCGGCATCGATCTTCTTCTGCATGGCCAGGCAGATTGCTGCCGTGGGCTTTGCTCCACGCATCAAAGGCTGAAGTTCGGTCAGCATTCTGACAACCATTGCCCTGTTTTCCACCTTCGTACTGCCGCTGTGACTGCCCACCTTCGGCACATAGTTGAGACGCAGGTTGCACACTGAGCATTGAGTCCACTGCCCGTGTGCATTGCTGTGTGCCTTCGCTGGGACATGGTGTCCGAAGCAAGGCCATTGAGCTTGTTCCACCCGCGGATCTCTCTCGTCCATGCCCATCGCACGACTGGGATCCAAGGGTCGCACATCTTTGGTCTTTGGAGTCGCTGCTTTGATGCGCTCCAAGATGTTGCCCCGTTCTTGTACTGGAGGTTGTTCCTGAGCCATCACGCGCACAGGAAGCAGGCAACTTCGAATTGGGAGTCGTTCTGTCGCTAGGACACATTGAAGCCGAAGCAGCTGATGACATAGAGGATGAAAATGAAAGACCATGAAGTTGTGCATGAATTGCCAAAAGATTCCGCCGTGACCTTTCCAAAACCTGCTCATCAAAAACCTTGTCTTGCATGGACATGTCATAGTATTGAACTGGATGAAATTCAAGTGTTTGCAACTCAGCTGACTGGATCGCACCCTCAAGCACATGGATTGTTGGAGACCCTTCATGGTTGGAAAAACCCATAGTGAGGTATTTGACAATGTCCCGAACATAGTGACCCTTTTTGTTGGATTGTAGTTGATGTACAACAGGTTGGGGGTTCATAGATTCCACAGCCAAACCAGTCGAAAAATCAATCGTAAGAGCACTTTCGGGAGCATCTTTTCCAGATAGGTGGTCCATACCAAGTAAAACAGGCACCAAATTGTTGACATCACCATTCTTGGGGTCCGGCAGGCAATACATATGAAAAGTTCTTTCAACTCCAGAAACACTTGAGGATATTGAAACACGGAAATTGGCTTGCCCCCAACATCCATTCCCAAACCGGAAGTAAGGCCGCATATACTTCGCGATGGTCACAGTGGCTCCTTTGTCCTGGGCCAACACAGAGCTGATTAGCTTCTGCACAGAGGTCTCTGGCCCGGCACTTGCGGTGGCTCCGCAATCTAAAAGACCTAGACTGGGCTGCATGTTGGTGGCATCGGTGGACTGCGCTTCAAAGGGTTCAGAGCGAAGTTCCAAACCAAACAGTGATTCCGTCATGTATGCATTGACTGCTGGACGTGTTGGAGAGCTTTTGGATTTCCCCTTACCTTTCCACATTGCATTGGAATCCAACATGTGATTGGAAAACTTGCCTTTCCCTTTGCCTTTCTTGCCTTTTCCCTTCATGTAGAAGAGCTCGGAATTCTCCCACTCAGCTGCATAGTTGAACTTGCCCTTGCCCTTGGATTTGGCGGAGGGATGCATTCGGTCAGGACAATTCCTGGCAAAGTGGTTGCCATTGCAAATGAAACATTTGACATCACCAGAACTGCTTTGTTGACCGAAACCACGATCTCGACGAAGAGCTGCAGTGGCCCTTTGAGCTTCTGCCCATGAGCGCTGAGCTTGCATGGCCAAGCTTTCAGCTTCACGTTCTACCTTCATAGCATCTTGTAGTTGAGGATCTTCTGCAGGAGGTTCTTCGGCAGGAAGTTGGTCATGTTGTACATGTTGTGCATCTCCCCAGTGTTGATCCAATTCTTCATCAGGCCAGTAATCAGCTTCCGCCCAATAGCTTTCATCCCATCCATCGCTCCACCAAGGTTCATAGGGCTCCTCAAAGACGTTGAAGGTGTCCTGGAAATAGCCGCTCATAGAGCTCCTCGAAGACATAGTTCCACCAGAGCGTCCAAGAAATTGTTCATCCCATAGAGTCTGCAAGGCCTGAGTGATCACGGTGAACTCCAGGCTGCCTTTGGTGGCAGACAAAATGTCTCTTTTCTCATCAGCTGACAATCCAGCTGACTGCAAGAGCCTGAAGCCACGTAGTACTCCAAGCACAAAGCTGTCGGTCAGGGAGAACTCATCGATCGCATCACGACCTTGTTGAGGTTGAGCAGCAGCAGCGGTGCTTGGAACACCAACCGATCTGTAGCTTGGTGATCCACCAGGTCGTCGTTGCGGCGATGTCGCTCCCATAGAGCCATCTCCAAAGTCAGGAGCTGTGGCCGTAGCGGCCGTTGCAGCAGCAGGGGATGTAACAGGTACATCGGGCTCTGGTTCTTCAGCATCTTCAGGATACCATCCATACCAAGATCGCTCCTCATAGGGCGTTTCGTCCGGGAGGTCGAAGTTCTTCTCGCTTTGTTTCACTCCATTCTTGTCCTCGTACAGGAGAAGGAGGGCTTCCACAAACTCTGAGTACCCAAGTGCCTCACGAACAAGAAAGTTGTTCATTGGCTCGTTGTAGTCCCTTCTGAAGTTGAAGTACTGCTGACATGTTGCTGCAGCATTCGGTAGGGTTTGACGAACCAAGGGGCTGTTTGCCAGCCTCTGCAACAGTTCCTTGACACCATTGGTGTGGTCGAACTCCATGGTGGTCCAGCTCATAGCTAGCAACCTCGCAGGCCCACGTAGTTTCCCAACAAGCTTGGTGGCACAGCAGCGTCTTTTCTCAACTGGGGTTCCACGAACATACCAGCAAACCTCTCTTGTAAATCGACGCCAGGTTCGAGCACTGCCATCCCATGATGGGATATTCTGTTGATCTTTCTCTGAAGACATGACGAAGCTTCAGAGGAGGCCAAAATGGCCAGCAAAGGATCAGGTCGTATCACCTGACAGCACAAAAAGGCAACTGATGCCAAAGGTCTCGGCAAAAAGGTCCAAGGAGAACTGGATGTAGTATCCAATCAGGTAGACCTGCCAGTCAAAGACTCAGGCACTGATTGCAAGGCGCAAATCACCTTTGGTGGTGGCCTCAAAGTCAATGCCAAAGGTCCAGGAGCTTGCTGCTCCGCTACCAATGTAGCGGGCAGCGCAGGGGTTTAAACAGCAGGGCTCACACCCAAATCCACCAACCAATATTCAAACAAGAGGCAATAGACGAAGGAAATGATGTAGGATGGATGAAGGCACAAAGCGCACAGCGCGCTGGGATTTTTCCAAGACCACCAAGGTCTAAGCTGCAGCCTGCATGGCACATGTGGCGCCTAAAACAAGGGGCCCCTGAGCCGTCATGTCGCGTTGGTGCGACCAAATCTTCTCATGACCTGACAGTGGCGAAGGCACAGGTTCAGTTGCTGCACATTCCCAACATATGGAAAGTCATAAAAGCCATGTTCCAAACCGCCAGAAATAATAAATAGACAACGATTATATCTACAGTAGAGTCTTATAATGAGACATCAACCAGATATGTAATGAGACATCATTGTAATGAAATAGACTGGGATAAGCCCACCGTCAGGTGATCCTCCAAACCAAATGATGCTTGGGTCTACCAGGAACCGTTTTTTGCACCAACAATGGTGGCTGGATCCTGTCCCGGTGATGTCCGTGGAGGATGCCATGAATCTTCAACTCCCCCAAAAAAAGAACTGGGGATGAAGTGGGAAAAAAACGAAAAACATATTTAGAGCAAATCTGCGAACTCCAACAATAGGAAAACATGAAAAAAAACACATAAAATGATAAAGAAAAACACAAAGGTTGCCGGCGAGAATGGCCACACTTCTGCTTGTTGGTTTGGAACCTCCATTTACCCGTATCAACCAACTTAATGGTGCAAATCCAAGCAAAAGAAACTCAGCAAACCAACCGAGGGGTCACAATTAGCAGGATCCCATTTCAGGAGCATACCCAATTTCATAAACCATCATTGTGGCTGGTGATTTCATTGTGCGCACAATATTTCCCACCTCTCCCAGCCCCATTTTATCATTTTGCTTCATTAAATCACCTAACAATTCTTCTATTTCCTATTCTTTTCGTGCCGGTTCGTTAAATCACCTAACAAATCCTCGTATTTCCTATTCTGATCGTGTTGCTTGGTTCCATCACCTAAGAAATCCCTCACGTTCTGCCAGATGCCACCCCAACTAGGGACATCCTTGGCCCAGCTACGCCGACAGAACTTCCTCCGGCGCCATCTGCAGATATCTCTGCTGAAAGGCTTGGCTATAGCGCTCCCCCACTATGTTTTTCATGAGCCTGGGAGGTTTGGTGCAGGTGAGGCGAGTGCAGGGGCAAAAACACCTAGGAAATTTCTGGCTGAAGTTCATGTTTCATATTTTATGTTTACTATATGTTTACTGTATATAATCATTGTCAATAATGATAAATCTGGCTGATAAGAATTCACTGACCTGAAAATTGCTGTTGTCATTGCTGTTGTCATTTTTGGCCGTGCCGGGATGATCCCTCCATAAACCCATCATGAACCAGAGAGGGAGAACAGTGAGGGCGTTGCAATTTATCCTCTGGTTATTTAACAGTTTGCCATGGAAAATGGCCCATAGAAATAGATGGTTTACCTATTAAAAAAGGTGATTTTCCACGGCTATGTTAAATAACCAGAGGGTATCCAGAATGATGCAGCAAAATTGGAAAATGATCCATGCGACTTGTCCTTGAAAATAATGTCTTTGAACTATCCTCAGTAGTGCGCCATCCGAAAATCTCAGCCATTTCTACATATCCCCAAGGTGAGCCCCTGAAAACCCATCATTGATGATCAATCCCCTTTTTTTGTCGATCTCTTTTGGATCACTGGACCTCCAACTGCCTCTGGCTCCCCATTGGAGGTGTAATCCTCCCCCAAAAACGTCAGGGACCAGGCTGGAAAAGAACCATGTTCTGCAACAAAAACCGACCAGTACTCCCTTCCCACGTTCATATTAGACAGCCTCAGAAACCATGGTGGACCTTTATGGGATTTACAGGTCTTTGGGGCCCAAAATTGGGGGTGTTTAACAGTTATTAGAGGGATAGGATTAGTGATTCTGTAAATTTACAACCATGGTCCGTGGTGGTCTACAAGATTGCTTTCTATTTTCATCACACAACCAGCGGATGACTTTGTAGAACATCTATGCCCATGGCCTTTCCCTGCCAATGCACCGCTCCGCCACTCCCTACCCTTTTGCTGCAGCGGATGAAATGTCAATGACAGGCGTCACATACATTATATCAATTTATATCATAAATATGTGTGTGTATGTGCCTATGTACATATGCGTGTATATATATATATACACGCATAGAAGTGTATATACGTGGATACATGTAGTTTCTCTTCATGCTTTTCGTGTTTCAAGATGTTTCATCCCATTCTACATCCCATCTTATCTAATTGGTGGTTTCAACCCCCCTGAAAAATATGAGTTCGTCAGATTGGATCATCATCCCCAATCTGGTTGGGGAAAATAAAATTCATGTTCCAAACCACCAACCAGTTATATTCCCACTACATACCCTCTGGTTATTTAACATAGCGAACTGGAAAATCACAATTTTTCATGGGAAAATCCACTAATGGCCATTTTCAATAGCTAACTGTTAGATTACCAGAGGGTACTTGGATTGAAAATTCCCATTTATAGTGGATTTACCCATAAACAATGGTGATTCTCCATAGTTACGTTAGTTTACCAGAGGGTATATATTTCCCATCTTGTCCCATTAATTACATCCCGAGGTGCAGGGCGAATTTCTCCACGTCATCGGTGATGCCGCCGCAGCCCATCCCTTCGAGATCCTCGGTTCGCGATCCACGGTTGCGGTGACCGTTGACACCAGGGGAAAACGAGGATCTCATGGGTCACTGGATTGGTTTCTGCGGGAAAATCTACAGGAAACCACGGTTTTTACCATGAAATATAGGGCTTTCCTGTAAATGTTCCCATCATCCAATTCTATGAATGGGGGATTTCATGTGGAGAAAACTTGGTGAATTAGATGGAATTTAGATGGATTTCTTACATGATGAGCATCAAAATATGTTGTGGTTGAAGATATCAGCTCGGGATATGATCCTACTAGAATGAACTAATCTAATGCGATATCATAGGGGATTTTTCATCCCAATCCGTTTAACCGTCCCATTGACCAACCATGTCTGGTTTTTTTTAAAGAGCACCATCCCAGTCATAGGAAAACCCACCCGAATACTCTAAGGGGATGGTTTTTTTGTTGGGTTTATCACAATCATGGGGTATATATATATATATACATATATATATATATTGATAATATGATGTGTATGTATGTATGTATATGTATATATATATACATATGTGTGTGTATGTATGTGCAGCATATATAACCGGCATTTAATTCAAAAAATATGGTCCATATCAGGGAACGCAACATATGGGAACACATGGGAATAATATATATATATATACAGTACATATAGACTGTACACGCACAATTGGTATGAAACCAACAATGATGGGTATATGCTATACTCAAACATGGAGATTCTGAATGTCGGGCATGATCATCCACAACATGCCACGGCCTTCCATACAGATTTTTTGGGAGAAGTAATTGACTCATGATGCATTGATGACCATCCAATCATCCACAAAAAAATGGGTATGTAATCCATGTAATCCATGTTCAGACTTCTGACCATGAAAAAAATATCGACTTGAACATAGTTGCACCTAGCAAACTTGGATTTGCACCTAGGGGTTCCCACAAAATAACAGATATTCACTATAGATTCCCCAAATGGTAGATTGTCCATTGGGAAAATAAAAAATCACCAAAAAAACAAAGCCATGCAAAAAGCATCAAAAAGCATCCCAAACTCCACTTGGAAACGGATGGCTGGATAGTTGGGGCTTATCATCTGGATAGTTGGGGCATGGTTTTCTGATAACCCCAGATAGATAGGGGAGATACCCTCCAATCTGAACATGGCTGGAAAATCCATCATAGATGATGCTCCCAGCTAGAAACATCCATTTAGAGGGGACTGCCTGATTGTCCCTATAGTTCTGGCATGTCATGGCCATGTATGCACCTAAAAAAAAGAGGAACTGCGCCCCCAAGCATTGCTGATCAGCGTCGACAATGGTGAGACTGTCCGTCTGCACATCGTAAAGCACATTGGTGGGGTGAAAATCCGTGTGGTACCTCGGCTGACGATGGCAGGTTAGGGGCCGGTTTGAGATCAAATTGACCTTAGAAACACAAACTCCCTCCCTTCAGTCTGAAAGCGGGAAAAAATCCGGACTCACATGTTTGAAAACACATAAACATAGCTATAGCTATGGTTGTTTAATGGCTAAATCCACGAACTAAATCACCATGTTCAATGTCGCAAACTGTTTGTCACGCGACAAACGCGTGCGTTTTCCCCTCTCCAAGGGACTACCCATTGATGGCTTTGCCAATGGGTAACCCTCTGGTAAACAAACACTTTGCGACATAGAAAATGGTGGATTTACCCATTGAAAATGGTGAATTTATGGTGGATTTAGCCATTAAACATGGTGGATTTATAGTGGATTTAGCCATTAAACATGGTGGATCTTCCCATCGTTTTTGGTATGTTTACCAAAGGCTGGGCCCCTGGATACACCGACCACGACATCGGCCACGACCACGACCAATCACGACCACGGGGCATCACTTCGCCACCATCGCTGTACTGCCTGTGAAAGTCCGCGAGCAACTCCCCAACGCCTGCAGCTGTGCGGCAGTCAAACCTGGCCGGTAAATCCCCTACAATGTGGTGCCCCAAAACGTGATGTTTGTTGGTTTATAAGCCCCATTAACTAGTTCGTTATATCTACCATAAACCATAGTTATTGGAGTTATGTTCACCAACTTAGCTAACGAACTGGGGCATCACCTTGTATAAATGTTGCGGTTATCTCTGAACGGGGAATTTTCCAACAAAATTCATGGAGCCAGATATTACCAGATAATCCAGATATTACCAGAAGGTAGTTGAAACGTTTAAGCCCCAAGCCTATCCAACCCTGCCATCTCCGCCCCCACTTGGTGGTTTTTGTTCACATCAATCGGGATGCGAAAAATCCTGCCTTTTTTGGGGGGGTTTCATCCACTCAACGGTTCCTGCAAGGTGGCTGTAACGTGGCCATCCCCAGTAACCCCAGTTGTAAGATGTGGTAAATTCCTTTATGAGCCCTATTAACACTTACAGACAATCCATAAAAGTGTTAATAAAAATGGATTACATATAAAATCCACTTATATAAACATATAAAATCCACTTATTATAAAACTCATTTATTACATTTATAAATTCCTTTATGGATTAAACATAAAGCCCATTCAGAATTGGAGCTGAACTCAGCGCCTGCACAGACGCTTTCGAGGCGTTCCTGATCCTGCCACGTCGACAAGTCCAGATCGGCAATGAAGCGACCCAACCTCCGCAGTAAGGGGAGCTGAACTTTCAGAGAAATGGTGATAAATAAATAGGGCACCAAAATAGAAGTTAGTACAGTATGGCAATGTACTAAGCTACTATCTAGTGAAGTTGGATTATAACATCTGAAATACTTATAACTTCACTAACTCCATAGGGTAAAAAATATGTCGAACTAGTTGATGGTGTTCATACACCAACTTGAGTTACCATGTCTGTCACTTGAATCACAGGAAGGGACCCCCTTCCCGAAGCTAAGTTGGATTGTACAGTAACAGGGGTTGGTAACTGTCCCATTTTGGGAATATTGGACATCACCTTATAGTAGCCATTATAGACCATATACCTAATGGTTGGGTGATGTTCAATGGGGACATTTAATGACCCATGAGTAAGTAGGTTAACTCGCTAACACGGGGTTATGGTATAGTTAGATGATCTTACCCTCTGGTAAACATACAAAAAGCCATTGAAAATGGCCATTTATAGTGAGCTTTCCCATTAAAAATTGTGATTTTCCATAGTTATGTTAACGTTTACAAGAGGGTAGATGGACCCAGGAACCAACTTACAAGTGGCATATCCCCCCTATCCTCCTGTTTCATCAACTCGGGATGGCCCATGGCTAGGCCAAGGGGCTGCACTCCCGCGCAGCGCCGGGCGACTAAGAGGTCCTTGGTAAAGACAAGGCCCCAGTCGAATACCCTGGAAGTTCTGTGACTTTATTGCGATTGTTTTATGACACTGGATCATCCCATTTTCCCATCATTAAAGCTATAAACTACTGTTGTAAACCAATTATATGGGAACATGCCCAAAATATCCCAAAATGATATAGGTACTGGTTGGTGGTTTCAACCCCTCTGAAAATATGAAAGTCAGTTGGGATGATGACATTCCCAATATATGGGAAAATAAAGCCATGTTCCAAACCACCAACCAGTTATTGCGATTGTCTTTTTGATCTTTATTGGGTTTTTGTGACTTGATTGGAGTGTGTTTGTGACGTTATTGGGTTCTTTTGTGACTTGATTGGGCTGTTTTGTGACTTTATTAGGTTTTTTGTGACGTTATTAAGTGTTTGTCTGGCTCTATTGGGATTTGATTGGGTTTACTTGGGGTTTTATTGGCCATCCAACCACTTGCGTCTTTTAAGAAATGTGACAAACCCGATGAAAAACTACACCAAACTTTACCAAAGTATAATGACCCCATTTATGTAGACCCATGTGCCCAATTGTGTCATTTGGGGGCCTGAAAGCCCCCCAAATGATGATCATCGGTCCTTGAGTCCTTGCATCCCAAGTAAACCACATGTCAACAAATCTCAATTACTGTAAACCCCAATTAAATCTCACTTGAACCGCGATTTTTTCCAGGATCTATCTCAATCAAACGCTAAGTTACCAGTTCTGTGCAAAACGTCGCACCAAAAAAATGTCTTTACGACCGCCAGACTGCCCAATTGGCAGCAAAGGGCCAAGCCGGCAACGAATTCCCAAATATCTCCCAAGTTATGTGGATTGTCAATGAAATGTCGATATTTGGGTGATATGTGGGATCAAGCGAAAAATATGTCCATATATATATATCATACAAAATCGCAAATGCGTCCAACCCATTCCCATTAAGTGACTGATCATACCCTCGTTTCCCATGATTGTCGATGAAATTAACCGGGGATAACCGGGGTCTAATTCTTAGCCTGCCTCCACCAGAACGACCCTGAGAGACACATGTATTTTGTTGCATGGCTCAGAAATGTCGCACCAAAATCACATCGGATGGCTTTGGAAATACATGATTAAAAGATGCGGCTCCTGGTATTCCAAGTTGGCTCCCCATACTCACATCTCAAAACACGCAACTTCTACCCAAAATCGTCCTTAAAACTTTAAATCTCGTCAGGTACCCTGTCCATGTCCTTGACAAATCTATGAATCTATACCAATCTCGCATATTCAGGGGAAAACATCTCCAACCGGACTCCAGCATACTAGTAGCATCGATATGGAATATCCATCAAGAAAGTAGATTGCTTCTTGTGGATTTCCTGAAGGAGTTGTTTATGCTGTTTTTGAGATATTTTGAGTTAGTTGGAGGATGATCATTATTATTGCGTCCATCAGTATCACTATTGTTTACTATAATTTCTATCATCACCATTGTAAAATCCAGCATTCTGTTGTTCACCATCATCATTGGGTATCTCCAGGTAAAATTCTGTATAGCAACCCCCAAAAAGACGCTGAACTGTGTTTCCAGGATGCTAGTTTGATGATATGTTCCCAATCATGTTCGGGTCAAGTAGTTACTGTATCTTGAATCCCTACAATTACATTGCATTACTGCATCATTAAATATTTAACTAGTCAAGCAAAGTTTAATAATATTGTAGTTATTGTATCATCATTAAGCCATTACTTGGCAATAACCCCAAGACTATCCCATCGTCATTGGCTAGCTATACCACCACATTGGTTATATCCAGATAATATAGCTGCACCACCATGTTTCTTGGTACAGGATCTCCGACCCCCCCATCAACCCCCACCGCCCATCGGATCCATCGTCCAAGCCGCAGACTTGAAGCGTTTCTTGCCGTTGGGACTCCAGATCTCGACCGTGCTATGGGGAAAGGCGAGCCGGGAATCCTCAAAAATGCTGAAGGTTGGTGGATTTCATGGGGAAAAACATAGAAAAATGGGCATGTTACATGGGAAAATGGGGAATAGAATGGGAATATGATGGTGCCCAGTCTACTTATTCTTACCTAGCCCCAAAAAATACAAAAAAATAAATAATTGGGATTTGTATAACCGTATAACCAAATTTCTTTTTCGGAACGGAGAGTTAACATGGTTGATGCTCAATTATAGTATAGTCATATAGTTCTGGTTGGTGGTATACCTACCCCTCTAAAAAATATGAAAGTCAGTTGGGGTTACTATTCCCAACATATGGAAAGTCATAAAAATTCCATGTTCCAAACCACCAACCAGAGTTTATACGTGGGTTTTGCCTGGGGTTTTGCCTGGGTACATCCACATCATGGCGGCACCTCATCGGGCCACCAGGGATCCAAAAAGGACACCGATTTCCGGAGTTCCACTATTCGTTCGGCATCTTTTTGGAAAAAAAAACTGGGAGGTGTGCATTTTTGAAGAATGAGAAGGGAAACAATGACTGATTATGATAGATAGTTGATAATTGATAATTGATCAGATTGATTTAATAATGACAGATAATTGATAGTGATAAATAACGAAAATAAGAATCATCAAACCAGGATTGCAAACCTAGGTTCGACAGATAGCATCTTGCAAAACATTGACAATAATGATGTACAAGAGTCCCTAGATCGTACGTGATATGTAATATACATAAATATTCATATACCATATACTATGTATATATATATATATGTGTGTGTGTGTGTGCGTGTGTGTGTGTGTACAAGTGGATGTCATGATCAACACCCATGGAAAGCACCTAATTAACGTGGTAAAGCCAGTGCCATACACCGTCCCGGGTTTTGCAGGCTTTGATACATCTTAAACCCCCATATCTTCAATAATCAAAATTGAAGCCTCCGAATTTTACCTCCATCCCTATCCCCTTTAAAAAGGGTGCAACCGACACCTGGCCCGCTAAGCCCGCAGCTCCCGGCCCATGGTGACATGGTGACACGGGCCTTCAGAAGATCCGGGAATCTCTGTAGGAGCTGATCGCAGTTTTCCAGGTTCGTGGGCAAGTTGCTGCCCAAACGTTTGCGACTCACGCGCTTGATCATCCATCCTGGAGATGGGCCATGGCTTTACGAAATGCCATGGTGCCATGGTGCCATGGTGCCATGGTGCCATGGTGCCATGGTGCGCACTGTGGTGCGCACCCCCCACCTTTTTGGGGAGGAAAAGAGACTGAGGGTGAGACGTGGTGAGACTGAATTCTTGGGATATCAATGATATCAGTTAACCTCTGGTACTCCAGGGTAAATGGGACCCAATGATACCAGTGATACCAGTGACCCGGCAAGATAGCTGCAGGTTGGCTGGCTGGGGTTATCACACCAGTCATACACCATATCACACCAGCCATACCATATTTCATGTTTGCGGCTTGTCAGGATTTCTCGCATGAGATGCATGTCATCAAAGCTGGCAATTGAAAGTCCACCATTTTTTTCAATGGTTTTTCCATGTTTTTCCCCCATAGGGGACTTTCCATTGCCACGTTTGATCGATGGAATCATCTCACCAGTGACTTTCATAGGGAGAAAAAAAAAAACATAAGTGGATGAAGGGAGTTTCATGGCTACATCAACACCTTTTTTTCATGGCAAAAGTCAGCTATTCCAGTGAAATTGTGATGGATTTTCCATGATTTTCCCAATCTTCCGGTTACTGGGTGTATGTATTGTGATTGATTCATATAAAAATTCCTTGGCTTGGCCCTGCTGTACACATAAAAAACACTCATCACCATCTGCTCCCCAGCTCTGCCAGCTCTGCAGGTCCTTCTCTATGATCATTCTCCAAGAGCCAGGCCGCATTGCCTGAGATGTGCAGGACTTCACACGAAACAATTCATGAGTTTTAGCTATGTTTTCGCCACAGAAATCTAGAAAAATCATCAAAAAGTCATCCAAATTCGGAAATGATGAAAACCATGATGGGATGTTGTGGGTTTTTTTTGGAGGGAGGGATCAACAACAAGGCCATGCCTGGCATCTCCTGCATCCTGGCTATCGTTGATATATCCCCCTAGGTCATGATGCGATGCGTGAGGTTGGCCCGTGGGACATGTTGAATGATCTTCAGCTACCCACCGGGCCACCATCTGCAACAACACCATCTGGTTGGTGGTTTACAAACCATCTTGAAAAATGATGGAGTGAAAGTCAATGGGAAGGATGACATCCCATATGAAATGGAAAATAATCCAGCCGCGTTCCAAACCACCAAGCGGTTAATAATGGTTTATAGTGGTTAATAGTGATTGATCATGGTTTCTAATGGTTACTAATGGTTCTATAATTGTCAAATATGGTTATATAACATATGTTATATCACGATTTGTAGGGTTATTTGCTGATTATAGGCCATTTGTGGATGAGATCACGCCATTTCTGAAGTCTGAAAATCATGTCAGTCTATCCACTGGTCCATCACCAAGTCCCTCGAACAATCAATACTGGTTGGTGGTTTCAACCCCTCTGAAAAATATTTGTCAATGGGAAGGATTATCCCATGTATTATGGAAAATAAAAAATGTTTGAAACATCAGTTAGAATAATTGTTTGGTGGATTTAGAGTGGATTTAGAGTGGATTTAGAGTGGATTTACCCATTGAAAACGGTGATTTTCCATAGTTTGTTGTATGTTTACCAGAGGGTATAATATACATGATATGGTATGATATGGTCATATTGAGTCAAAACCCCTTATCCCATTGTATCGAGGATATCCCCATGAAAAAAAAAAAAACTCCTACCCCCATCACGGCAATCCAAGCGGCTCACCCCGATTGGGCAGAGTTTCCAACCACGGCTGCTAGTGGAACCATCCAATAAGCCTCAAGGTTTACCCAGGAAGAAAGGACAGATCCACATGAAACCCGGTCTGTTATCTGGGTAAATTATAATAATTCACTAACCTGAAATAAGGCAATTTTGGGATAATTCCTCTTACCAACCATGATTCCAGTGAGGTCGCAGTGAGGTCGTTATAATTTACCCAGTGTTATCCTAGGGTAAACTAAGAAAAAATGTGGAAAATGGATGAAAATTGCCTATTCGTTAGGATGAATTACCGATTAAAAAAATTGGTGACTACCTACATCGTTGGTTTGCCCTAGAGCATACCCCCACCCCGAAGGCAAAGACCAACCCCAGGGCTAGAAAATCAACCCTGTCTACAAATGCGATGCGGCTGTTGATTTCCCACATGTCCTTTTTTTGGACTCTGTAATTCACTCATGTTTGGTGGGTTGTTGCTGTTGGAAACGCATCCTGGCAAATTATCACTACTAAAGTGAAAACATTGCTAAAGTGAAAATATGCACATTTGGGGTTCCCCTTACTATATCACTGTTAGAACCACTAGTTTAATAAACATCAAGATAAACATCCGCATAAATATGGATGGTTAGTTGGTTACATGCATGTGGGGTTGGCCAAAAAGGTAAGGTACCCCAAAAACCTTCATGTATCATATCAATGGCCATTTCAGGAACCTAAATTGGAGGTACCTACCATATATAAGGCCTATGTAAGGCCTATGTAAGGGAATATCCCCACAAAATATGGCCTTATATGGTACAGTACCTCCATTTTAGGATCCTGAAATTCCCATTGATCATAATTTTCCCCAAGTCAATGGCCACTTTCAGGGTATCTCCCCATTATATAGAGACAAACTGTATCCATTATTCATTGGTGAAATCCCGATTTATTATAACTCAATCCTTAATTTTTGCTGAAATCCAGCATTTCTGTGCAGGTAGTTCCCTATGTTACTTGCTTATGCATCATTATGGTACTAACCCCCATATCAATGGATTGGTTTAAGGGAAATTTTACAGGAAACCATAGATGTTCCCATTAAATATGGTGCTTTCCTGCAATTTTTCCCGTAAACCGATCCATTGATATATGGAAAGTCATAAAGCATGTTATTATGTGTACCCTCTGGTAAACTAACATAGCTATTGAAAGTGGCCATTTATAGTGGATTTACCCATTAAAAATTGTGACTTTCCATAGTTACGTTAGTTTACCAGAGGGTATAACCATCTTGAAAAATATGAAAGTCAATGGGAAGGATGACATCCCATATCCCATATATTAGTCAATGGGAAGGATTGACCATACCCTCTGGTAACAAAATGCTATGGAAATCCAATGTTCCCCTTGGAGACGATCTGGATAGAAATGGACTTTCCGTGGCTATGTTAGTGGAGGGTGTCATCCATACTGTTCCATCAAACACAAAAAATAGAACTGTAGGGATCCCTACGTCAGTTAACCTAGTTATAAATCATTAGAGTATCATAACATTTCCACATATTTTATGATACTCTAACAAAATAACCATAACATTTCCATGAGTTACTTCCTAGTTATAATATCTTCTAAATCATTAGATACACATGTCCACATATTTCCATGATCTGATCTTCCATGAGTTTTGGCCATCGCCTGAAACCATCGGGCTGAAACCGGTGAAGTGCCCAGCAACGCAGCAATTGGGGCAAGGCCTGCTGGAGATCGAAACCTCATTCCAATCCATCAACGTCAGGCCGTCAAAATGTTGCTTAGTCATCATGTTGGTTTAACAGATATATGACATACAGTATGTATATATATAGTTAATGGTGTTTATATGTATTTATCACATTTTATAACGAACATAACTGACAAAACCCCTTTCCTGTAAGTTATAGCGCGACTGATTCGTTCCCAAACACTGAGGTATGGGTGAATATATCTGGTTGGTGGTATACCTACCCCTCTGAAAAATATGAAAGTCAGTTGGGATTATTCTTCCCAATATATGGAAAGTCATAAAATTCATGTTCCAAACCACCAACCAGTTGTTGTTTTAACGCCTATAATTTTGATGGCAACCCTAATCCGGCTGCCCCACGTTTTGCCACTCAGCTGTTGTTTTTGACCTGGCCAGTTGGAAAATCACCCGGAAATGTTCATATCTTCCCATTACCCTCTGGTAAACATACAAAAAACTATGGAAAATCACAATCTTTCATGGGTAAATCATGGTAAATCAACTATTTTTATGGCTGTTAAATTACCAGAGGGTAGGGATGGGTAGGGATTTGGGATGAATTTGCGGTAAATCAACGAACTAAATAGCCATTTTCCAGTTCGCAAACTGTGAATGTCATTCCCGGAGGATCCGGAGGGTACCCTCTGGTAATCAAACGTGGCCGGGAACTTCGTGCGTTTTCCGCGACGTTTGGGGATCACGATCATCCAATGGGTTTTCCGGTGATCCATCCTAACATTTACCGCGCTTCAAACGAAAACCATGGTTTGGTATTCTGGTTGGTGGTTAGTTTTAACCATCTTGAAAAATGATGGAGTGAAAGTCAATGGGAAGGACTATATATCCCATGATGGAAAATAAAAAATGTTAACCACCAACCAGTATTGAAACTAATTTGGAGATGTAACTGGGGGGTGTATATGGCGGGTATGTCATATTGCGTCCAATGACTTGGAGATGATTGACCATAACTATGGACTATTTCCAATTTACAGATTTTTTCTCCGGTATACAGCACCTATGGAAATGTCCCATGGCCATGCAAAAATGGCAAAATGTTTCATTCCCAGTTTTCCTACTGGTGCGTTTTACGAAGGGAATTTTCGGGAATGATCCATTTCATCACTAGTAATAATCATCCCAGCAACCCCCAGCAACCCATCCATTCCCTACGTAAAACGCACCAGTAAGTATATGGTGTATGACTATAGTTAATATGTTTTTTGTGTATGACTATTGGTGTTTTTTTTTCTATGTGATATACCCAATCTGGTTAATCTGGTTGACCTACCCCTATGTAAGTTTTTCAGGGTCCATTTTTCGTAGCTCCCAATGGTTCCCAACCAAGACGCAGCTCTCATCCGCGCTGTTGGCTTTGAGGCTTCCGAGGCGCCGCAAGCCAGGCGCGCCAGGCGCGCCAGGCGCGGAGCTGGGACCTGCTGAAAAAACTTTCGAGTGAGACCCACTCTGCCATAGCATCTGGAAGTTTATATTATATATATCTATATGTATTAAATTTATGTATATATATATATATATGTATATTCTGACATTCTGTCTGGCATATATTCTGACATTCTGTCTGGCATATACTCTGACATTCTGTCTGGCATATATTCTGACATTCTGTCTGGCATATACTCTGACATTCTGTCTGGCATATATTCTGACATTCTTTCTGGCATATACTCTGACAGTTCTTTCTGGCATCTATTCTGACATTCTGTCCGGCATTCTCTCTGGCTTTTGTTCGGGTCCCGTGCCCAGCTGCGTCCGGAGCTCGCGATTTTTCTGGCTCGGGCCGGTGCCCACAGTCACGACGAGCTTGAGTTGCACCTTTGTTCAATTCTAAAGACCCTCACCTGGCAGGCGGGGAAAAGTGGATTTCCCATGGAAAAAATGTGATTTCACTAGGGAATATGGTGATTTTGCCATCAGAAATGGTGGTTGAATTCGGGAAAATGCGGAGATTATGGGGGTATCATGGATGTAAAATGATTTAACTAGGGAAAATTATGATAAATAGTATGGTATTACGCAAATATAACGGATTTAACTGGGGAAAATACGGATTGTCATGTGGATATGCTGAGTTTTACTAGGGAACCGTAATATTATTGGGATATCACAAACAATATCCACTTGTGTCTGAAAATTAGGCATGCCCCCAGTGGAAAGTGATGCAGTGCACGTGGGGATCAAAAAAAGGGGCGCCTGAAACCTGTTTTGTCTTCGCCCCTTTTGTATCGGCAGGTTCCCCATCATTCATGGGCCCGCACGTGAGAAAACTTCATGTGGAAACCCAACCAACTCAACTCCCAGAACTCACCCGGCGCCCCGTTTTTGAGATAGGCCACTGACACTTGGCATGGCACGTCGTCGTCGGATGCAACGGATGCGGATGGTTGGAGACGCGGCTTGAGCCAGGCCCAAATTGGTGAAGTGTTGGAGGTAGCGATATCTATAGTTGGATGGGGTTATAAAAACGACAAATATATAGAGTGTTCCCAAAATTGGGGTACCCCTAAGTCATCCATTTTAAGATCATTTTTCAATTGCAACCATCCAGACTCAAATCGTGATGTAAGTGGTATTTATAAGCATACGATTCCTTGGGTGCACCGGTGCACGTAACCTTCCGATTCAGGGTTGCTACACCCAGGTACGTTTGGGGTGGTTCAATGGCAATGTCTAAAGAAGTGTAGAGTTACCAAGGTTTCCCCTTGTGACTGGTATTTGTTTATTGATATACCCTCTGGTAAATTAACATAGACCCTGGCAGATAGGGGTTGGAAGACTAGTTTCCATTAAAAAATAAGTGATTTTCAGGGTCAAACTGTTAATTTACCAGAGGCTACCTATAATTTATAGTGGGTTGGAATAACCCTGAAAGAAGTGGAAGATATGGAGATATAACATGACATGACATGATATGATATGACCTAGCAATGAATCCTCCCCTTTTTCAACGGCAACATGGCCCAGAAAGATGGTTCACTCCGTTCACTCCTTAGTGAAGTGAGGCATTGCAATTCTTCTCGTTCTAATGGGATTTCATAGAATTTAGATATCAATGGTTTAGGTATATTTCATGTGGATACATCCAACTAGTATGGGGATGTAATGGGATATACCCTTTGGTAATTCAACAGTTTGCTATTGAAAATGACCATTTAGTTCGTTGATTTACCCGTGAAAAATTGTGATTTTCCAGTTCGCTATGTAAACGTTTACCAGAGGGTATATAATGGGTGGTTTCATAACAATGCCATAAACCCATGAAAAATGCCATAAATCATCCCAAGAACAAACCTAGTCACTGGGTTTTTCCACATCTTCCCAGTCAGGGTGTCAACACCCAACAATTTTTACCTCTATTGGGGATTGTAAATATGGCATCGGGCCATAAACCACAATTGTTTTTAGGGGTCAAATGTTTCCCTCCAAGCAGTTCCTTTATTTAAGCATGGTTTAAACCCTAAACCCTCTGGTTATGACTAACATAGTTTGCTATGGTATAGGTGACCCATAGAAACGGATTTTTTGTACCTATTAAAATGCTGATTTTCCATGGCGAAGCGTTAGTCATAACCAAAGTTTAAATCATGAAAAATCCATAAAATTTCTACGATTAAATCCGAATTGTGGCCGATTTTCCATAGTTATGTTAGTTTACATCCCTCCGGTAAACCAACATAACTATGGAAAATCACCATTCTTTCATGGGAAAATCAACGAACTAAATGGTGATTTTCCATAGTTATGTGGCTGTTTACATCCCACGAACATCCCACGATGGCCGGTTCCCACCAATCCGGACCCCCAAGCGTCCACGGGAGATGGCGAGTCGTAGGAGGTCGTGGTCGTGACCCAGGTCGGGTGTAGCCTTCCTGGTGACACCTGGATGGCTGGGTTCCATGTCTATTTCAGATATATACATATATATATATACATATTGTAATTATTATATAAATATAAATGTATATATATATATATACCCGGCCTGGTAAACGTTTACGGTTTGCGAACTGGAAAGATCCACCCATTTTGTAGCTGGGAAAATCAACTATTTCGACTGGGCCATTTTCAATAGCTATGTTTGTTTACCAGAGGGTATGTGAATATGTCAAATATTCCATGTATGGGATTTAAATGGATTAAATGGACATAAAGCCCAATTCCCAATTCATGTCTACATGAAGTAGACCGATATGGGGATGGGTCAACACCGGATAAACCCCTTCTGCTCACATCAAAATAGCTGGAATTTATGGATGTTCATCCCCCTAGGAATGCTTTTTTATAGGCTTATAGGTATTGATCCATAGCCATATATAGGATCTTAATGGGACATATAACATTATATAAGATTATATAACCAGTTATAATCATTAAAAATAGACGAATACACATACGAAGTGGGGCCCCTTTAGCTAAGTCAATGGATTCTTTATCAACCGGTTGGATGAATAAACCCCGTAAGCTGTTTAAGTGGGGAGGCTACCCAAAAAAAAGTATCAGATGATCACTATTTTTACGGGAGCACGCTTCGAAAATAAAACCCCCCATGGTTTATCAATCCGGGGTTAACATGAAATGTCTACATAATTAAATAGATCAATACAGCTGGATATAGTGTATCCACGTAAAACGAGAGAGGGAGCGGGGGAGAGATGAGAGGTATGTAGAGGGCCGTGAGGGCCATGAAGACTACCTCATCCCATCCCATTATACTGGTTGAATAATAGGTATCCCATTCATTGCGGATCGTAAAACAGCAAACAGTCATAACCAATCAACATTAAAGCAACCTCAAAAAAATCAGAAAAGCAAATTCCCACTCAACTTTTATTTTTTGTGGGTTAAAACAATGCCATTTCCCCCAGGAAAATCACCATTTCAACATAGAAGTCGTCGCCAAAGGACGGTCTGCGGCTCACCGGGTGGGAGTGGGTCCACGTCATCCCGGAGGCATGCCACTGCCTGGAACATCCGCGGGATTTTCCACCGGGACCTTCTTCGGAAACCAGGGATTTGAGGGGGAAAAACCATGGCTGGTTGGTGGTTGCTTGCTAACCCCTCTGAAAAATGATGGAGTGAAAGTCAGTTGGGATGATGACATTCCCAAGATATGGAAAGTCATAAAATTAATGTTCCAAACCACCAACCAGCCATGGATTTGATGTAAAAGAAAACCTGGAAAATGCGTTCGTAATAATGGGAATGTATGGGGAAAATGGAAACAGAATTGGAATATGATGGGAATGTGATAGGGGGATGTAATTAACAATAAGCAAAAACAAGCAACAACGATGGATATGAGAATATAGTGGGATGTATGGGGAATATCTGGGGCCCCTATTCTCAGACAAACTCATTATGATAATTATGTGGATATAACTTGGCTGTATGATGGGGGTCATTCTTTTCACCTACGAAAAAAGTTTCTACTGAAAGTGAGGTGGAGATAAAACAAACATGTGCATGTAATCAGCCACAGTGTCAAGAAAATCTCAGGTTTAAAATGTTTAAAACCAAGCTACCCTATCCAACAAAAGGGGTTAGATACGACCCGTCCACAGGGGTTCATCGGGATGCTTAGATATAGTTTCGGTTGTTTTCCAGTGCATTTTTTGGGGTGCGCACCAAAAAAGTGAAACAGCATGACGCGGTTTCAGGGCGTGGAGCTGTTGTCCAAGTGGAGTTGTGGAATTTCATCAAGCTCGGCAAAGGAAAATCCTGACTTTGTCGCCGTGGTAACTCATCGACTGGGACGTTTCCGGCCAGCCATGATTGTTTGCCGCGTAATAAGGAGAACGCAGCAAAACTCCCTCTAACCGACTCTAACCCATGATTTAGCCCGCCAGCCCAAAAAAGATGGCACGCACTCGTCCTCGTCGTCGTCGTCGTCGTCATCGTCGTCGTCATCATCATCATCATCATCGTCAAAGGCCCAGGATTGTGAATTCATCCGCAGTCTCAAATCTTGCACTTTCAGGGACAGAACCTGTCTTGCTGGTCAGGTTCTTTATCAAGATTCTTTGATCCTAAGTAATGGCTTAAGGCAACCCCCAATACAGATCCAAAAGTTCGAAACCTGAGGAAGAACACACCATCCATGTGAAGAAGTTCCTCAAGCGTGTTGCTATGTTGCTATCATTTCTATTCCGAGGGTTTATTTGCAATGGCATGTGCATCCCTGACCTCTAAATTGTTGATAATCCTTTCATCTGAGCCATGACTGCACCCTCCACCTAAACCTGCAATCGCCGCGCCACCAATAGAAAGACCATCTGGTTATTTAACATAGCCATGGAAAATGATGGCCCATAGAAATAGATGGTTTACCGAACTTCATAGCATGGTGATGATTTTCCATGGCTATTTCTGTGAATGTCATAACCAGGTGGTATGTCTATTTTCAGGAAAAATCCATCAACACCACTGGCCAAGATTCACCCGTATCGTATTGCTGGTGAAGATTCGCCCAAACACAAACCCAGAACAGTGTTGGGGGCTGTCACCTGACTGGCTGGGGGTGACCTCATGATATTCTAATATTTGTGCCATGGAATATTTATGAAGATACCCTCTGGTAAACTAACATAACTATGGAAAATCACCATTTTTAATGGGAAAATCAACTTCCATGGTTGCCCCCAATGATTCTTGATGCGAAAAACCATGTTTTTCTGCTGAAATCACTATCTCTCTCGCCAGTAAACCTTGGCTTTTTCCTGGGTCATCCCAGACCGCAGAGGGGGCCGGGCCCACCCCCTCTCCTTCTGCTCGAAGTCCAGGTCGAACCTGGGCATCGAACTCGATGAGCCATCATAGCTACAGACCAAAGAAATAAAACTAGAGGATTTAAATATGTTTAAAGGGGATTTAAATATGTATTAACCATGGTGATAAATATTTTACTGAGTTACTGAGGCTAATGAGTTTAAATATGTTGAAATCCCCTTAAATCACCATGGGTTTTTGGACTGTGTTTGGTAAATCCCCTAATTTTTCTTCGGGATTTCTTAGTTCCCCCCTTTCTGAAATCCTAACCCCCTCCCTTTGGGTCTCCCCAACGGCTTGGACTTGTTCGATTCCAGCGGCTGAAGCTCTCCTTCCAGCCTGAACCCATCGCTACTTGGAGGATCATTGCACTTACAATGTGGTGCCCCCCAGTTATAAGTTGGTTGATAAGCCCCAGTAACTATAGTTATAAGTACCATAAACCATAGTTATTGGAGTTATAAACCAACTTAGCTAACTATGGGGCACCACCTTGTAGTTAGTAAGCCCCAGCAGTTCGTAAGCTATGTTAATCAGCCTAGTTTTTTATAAGCCTAGTCAATGACCGTTAACAAATGTTAATAAGCCTAGTTAGTAAGCCCCAGCAGTGGGCTTCTCCCATATCGAACTGGCTTTAAGTATGGTTACCCTGGTAAACTAACATAGCTGTGGAAACTCGTCCCTTTGAATCAATGGGAATTTCAGGATCCTAAAATGGAGGTACGTAAACGTACCATATGTTTGGCCATATTTTGTGGGGATATTCTCTTACATAGGCCTCAAAAATAGGTCTTATATATGGTAGGTACCTCCAATTTAGGTTCCTGAAATGGCCATTGATTGAATGGGTAAATCATGGTAAATCAACTATTTCAACGGCTGTATGGCTGTTAAATTACCAGAGGGTAGGGATGTGGGATGAATTTGGGATGATTTGGGGATATAGCCAGCTATGGCTATTCGCAGTTGGGGAGCTTTCGACCCACTTTTTTTCTTTCTCAAAAGATCACCCTCTCCGGGAGTTCAGCATCTTGCTGAAGGCGAGTCAAGGACAGCTTATACCCTCTGGTCAACTAACATAACTGTGGAAAATCACCATTTTTAATGGGAAAATCCACTATAAATCACCATTTTCAATAGCTATGTTAAATTACCAGAGGGTACTTACAAACTGATGTTTATTGGTTAAGACCTATGAGAGATGGTCAGTGAGTGTCCTATACAGGAGAGAGCCCCACAGTGAAATGTGTGTGTGTGTTGGCCTAGTTTTTCCCATCTCACTGTCGATATCTATCCCAAACGTTTCCCATTTGATCCTCCACTTTTTGTCCCACTACTGTAATAACGTCTCCATTGTGGCTGGTGAATAATGTGGTAAAGTCAATGATGGAGATCATTATTACAACATTACAATGACCCCCATCTCCATGATGACTGTAATAATGATCTCCATTGTCTCTGGAGGATCATTTTTCCCCAGACCTCCAGATTTGCACATCCCGAGCCTTTCAAAGGTGATCTGGAGGGACTGGGTCCAATTCTCCAAGCTCTCCTGTCCAGAATTTTCTCGGGAAATCATGATTCCAATGATGGGAAGACGTTTCCAGGGAACTGATGTAGCAATGGATTGCTTCAAGGCATTTCTCTACAGGACACCATGGCTTTACCGTCAATTCCAGGGTTTTTTTCGGTTTTGATGTTCAACCAATTCTGGGAATGTGAATGTACATAAAACAGCCATCAAAAATCATGGACATGTTGACAAGCTGGAAAAATGTGAGGAAAATATCATCAACAAAATCCTGGAACGCTTTCCTAGATCTTTTTGGGGCTTCATGCTGTGTACTGTATACTGAGTATACTGTAGAATTGCCCCTAAAATAGCAATTTCAATGGGGAGAGTGATGATGAAACATTGATTTGAAAGGCGAATTTTGGACCAACTCCAATGTCTCATTTTTTGCCACCCTTTGTTTTAGTGGGGATTCTCAATGTATATCGAATCCCAGCTGGTCATGATCACCATTCAACCGGAGCACCATTTCTGGTTGGTTCCTCCGGTCCTGAACGCCTCATTGTTGCAGGGTCCCATCGTCCCATCTGTGCAACTTAAAAAATCTCTCACAGTACTTCAATGGGAGATCTTCAGGATCCATATTTTAATGGAGGTACGTAAACGTACCATATGTTTGGTCATATTTTATGGGGATATTCTCTTACATAGGCCTGAAAAATAGATCTTATATATGGTAAGTACCTCCAATTCAGGTTCCTGAAATTCCCATTGAATACTCAACGAAACCCATGTGCCCAGAGAAGTATAGAAACTGTTTTCGCCAGTGCAAACTCGTGAGCAAGTCTAGTCACTCAATAAACTGGTTTCCCTCGTTTCCCTCGTTTTTTTTTACCGACACCAATCCATACTAAATACTAACCATCATTTATGAGCTGAGGAAACCTCCAGTTAGAAGTTGGTGTATGTATGTGTATATATATATATATATATCTGTGTGTGTGTGTGCGTATGTATATCTATCCATATAAACCCATATAAACTCATTCAGCCCATATTTCTATTGGTTCCAGACACCATCTTTCCCTATAGTTTTCCTAGAGTTTCCATGGGGGTTCACCAGCACTCCGTCCTTCGCCATGCTCTGGAGCAGCTGACGTTCTTCGCGCAGGGCCAAGCGGAACTCCTGCGAACGTTCGTGGCATAGAAACAGTGTACAAACACATCTGTATGAGATATATGCGTGGGGTTGGTGGGGTATATGTGTGGGGTTGTACATATGAGTAATTACCCTATTTATAAACATCAAATTACTTGGAAAACTAATATATAAATCTATTATAAATTTCTGTGTCCGTGGGTGTTTCTGCATGTGTGATCATGTCTGTATGTCAGTGTAGAGATACTGTGAGGGCCCACCACCTTGAAGCCCCAGAAACGAGCCCCCGAATACTGGTGCTGAAAGGGGCAGCATGAAAGAAAGATGCTGTACGATGTGAGGGCATGGAAGCTATCTTGTTAACCACTTGTGCAAGGTTCAGGCAACATGATGTGCATGTTATTTTGGGTGATCCCTTTTCCAGCGTATTTGCTACTTTGTTGCAAGCACAATGTTTAGTGACCCTCTACAGCGCTTTTTCATCTTTTTCGTGGCAGGTGCAATGTGATCATCCTCCTGTTTCATTTTGGTGGCAGGCGCAGTATTTGGTGAACTTCTCCATTTCTTGTGGAGGGCGCAGTATTTGGTGAACCTCTAGTTATGGCAGACGAAAAATTTGGTGAACCTCCAGCTCCATTTTTCGTGGCAGGCGCAGTATTTGGACCTATATTTCCATGTTTCGTGGCAGGCACAAGGAATTTGAAGCGCCAGGTGGCCAAACGTGTTGCGAAACCCTAAAGAAAAACGTTGGAATCCAACGTTATGAAAATCATAACGCTGGAGACGCGTTTAAAAAAGATATGTAAACTTTGTTTACCGCGTTTCCAACATGACGATTTCCACTTTTGTCCCACGCCTGCCACAAAAAACGAGCATAACGTTGGATTCCAACGTTATAATGTGTGTTTTCGCGTGGGCAATACCTCGATTTTGGCCGAAGTAGCTGCCTCTAAAAATCGCAAAACGCATTGTAATTGGCTGTTTCATAGTCAATCCGCGGCGCTTCAAACTGAGACTTTTCGTGGCAGGCGCAGCCTTTGGTCAACCTCTAGCTCCATTTTTCGTTGCAGGCGCATTATTTGGTGAACCTGTAGTTCCATTCTGTCGTGGCAGGCGCAGTATTTGGCAAACCGCTGATGTTCTTTTCAATGGCAACGTGGAAGTGGAGAACGAAACGTGCTTACGGCCATTCAAGGGAGGGGTAAGACAACACTTTTCCCCCACAAGCAGGCGCTGCAAATCCTGCGTGGACAGCCTCCTTTGAGTGGCCCTTTGCAACCTTTTGTTGTCATAACAAAGAACCAAACTTGAGGTACAAAAAATGAGACCGCAATTCGGCCTGCAAGGCAGCTTCCAACTGATGGGCCCTGATTGTATACATCTATCTATCTATCTATCTATCTATCTATCGATCGATCTATCTATCTATCTATCTATCTATCTATCTATATTACATATATATATATATAGTATATATAGTATCCAAAGCTTCTCGCGGAATTCCGTGTGGATCAATCAATCCATCACTCCCCATCCATTCCCCGTCGCCTCCATTGCCTCCACCGGGCCCACCCGGGCCGCCCAGTCGTTCGCGTTTTCCCGGCGTTGGAGTTCCACGGAGCAAATCGCTGCGGGACGGCGAGATTTTTCGCGGAACAGAAGGGGAGATACCCATGGGTTTTGGATCTAAATCCACTCCGGAAATTAGACATAGCTATGGAAAATTGTGAAAAATTGCCATTTATAGCTGATTTACCTGTCAAAAACAATTTACCCAGACAATTGCACAGAAATCATGGGCATATGACATCTTAATCTGTGTGGCTCACAAATTTGACCAATGGGGCACTGAAAGGACCAGCTTCGTACAAGAAAAAGTCGTCTCGCGTGAACTGGAACTGTTTCCAGCACAGCAAAGGCTTGTGTCCATCGATTTCAGGGAAAGATTCCGAGAAACCACGGATCTACGAATCTTATACCAGATATCGGTGTCATGTGATTCGTTTCCCTTCAACATCCTTGAACCAATTCTTAGATGATGATGACATCGAGAATTGGAAAAAATACAAGTCATTGGATTATTGGGATTGGTTTCAAGGAAAATTTACAGGAAACCCCCATTCGTTGTGGGAAAAGCCAGGGCTTCCTGCAGATTTTCCTCTAAATCATCCCAATGATCAAGGGGAATCTCAAATGTTGCCCGAAATCCTCAGTAGATGACCCCTATCTTCTTCAACCGTTTTTCAGGTACAGGACATCTAACTTTTCACATGGCTTCGGGTTTTCATCAGCCTGTGGTAAAGTTAACCATGTGCAATGGAAAATCGCAGAGTTTCACCCAGATTTTACAACTCCATCATCGAAGAAAATGGGCGATGCTCATCCATTTTCGTCACCACTTCCCAGCGCTGACCAGGTGCCCCTGACCAGGTGCTGCAGGACTAAATCCACCAGTTCCTCCTCGTGGGATCTTGGAAAATGGAGCTGAAAGGCACCACACACATGGCCACACCTTTCATGGCCGGAAGGGAGAAAACGGAGGAATTCGAAAAAACTATAAAAAACTCAAGTCAAGAATTGATCCACATGCAAAACCTGGAACAAAAATGGCGAGCTATGGCGAATTTTTCATGGAATTCTGTATGGAGTCCGAAAATGTCACGGCAAAAGCTGGAACAAAACCTGTCAAGTTCATGCCTCACAAAATCATGGTCCCAATGAAAATTGCAATGTTCATTCTCCCATTTGGGGACAAACCAATACGTTTGTGTTGATCAGACTTGCCACGTGAGCTGCGCAAAGAATATGTGGCTTACCCTCCGTTGTCTTCAAACGTTAGCATGAAAAGCTAAGAAAATGGAGGTGTAAATGCTGTAAATAGGAAAATCCGCGACAACTGGGGAGGAAATTGAGCTGCCTGGATAGTAAACTCTGCTCCATACCCGGCAAGCCCTGCGCAAGCATGGACTTTAGATTTCCTAGGTTCTTCCATTGAAAGTGCTCAACATTGGAGAAACTTAAGCTAATTATCCTGCTAGCTGGCTGAACTCCTGAATGGCAGTTGATCTCACATAATATGCCACCATATGCCACCCAAAGAAATACTATGATTATCTTATCTGATCGTTTGAGCTGCGTTTGACTTTAAAATCCCCAAGTTTACCAGTTTCCTTAAAATGTTGCAAGTTTTACCCAAGTTTTCCCTAAGTTTTCTCCAAATGTCATAGGTTATGTCAGCTCTAACCCCCCAATCCCCCCTTAACAAAGCACGTTGAATGCGTTGAACGCGTTGAAGGCTCCTGCGCGGAGCGGCTCTCACCGTCGTCCACCACAGCAAGGTGCCGTTGTTCCTGGTTTCACTGTTGGATTTTTCGGGGCAACATCTATAGCCTCCGGTCATGTACCATAGCAATGGAAAATATGGGATTATAGATATGATAGGGATAAAATAGGGATATCATCGGGATAGAATAGGGATATAAATAGATTACCCTCTGGTAATTTAACATAGCTATTGAAATTGCCATTTTCAATAGCTATGTTAGTTTACCAGAGGGTAAATAGAAATCTAATTCAATGATTTCATGGTGATAACCTCTGAGAATCAAACGTGGCTGGAAAACCCCCGAACTAGCCATGGAGCTCAATGGGGGAAAGCTTCCAGCACGGCACGTGAATGATGACACGTTTGAGGGTAATTCGAGCCATGAGAAATAGTTAGAAATACTGTATGATATCCAGATATGTCCTGATATTAGATGCGAATATCTGCATATAAATGTCTATCACTGCCTATCTATCTGTATGCATATGAAATCTTTGAATATCCTTATGGACGCCTGGGTTGTTGTTGGATCTACTCAAACCATTCATGTGGAAAATCCAATGTAGATGGGATTAGCCTATCGTAATTTAACATAGCCATGCAAAATGATGGACGATGACCAGCTTTAACCAGTACCCTCTGGTAAACATGCAAAAAGCTATCGAAAATGGCCCAGTTATAGATGGTTTACCTATTAAAAATTGTGATTTTCCATAGTTACGTTAGTTTACCAGAGGGTAAATCATGGAACTCAATGGGCTTCCACAAGTATGTTAGATGACCAGAGGGTGGTTATTCCAGTGGGTGCTCTCACCCGGTTTTTTAAAGTTAAAAAGCCAAAAGCCATAGGAAGACCGTATGCCAATCAGCCAACCAGCTGATAAATGATGCAGGAATATGAACTAACCTATCATAATGGCTATATTTTGCTCAATTAATTCACCCTTGAATAGTTTAGCTATTCGGAAATCGTTACGTTCTCCAACAAAAACAGATTGATCATCCAACTTGCCAGGAGACTTCACCACTTTATGGTCAATTTTTAGTACCCTCTGGTAAACTAACATAGCTATTGAAAATGGCCATTTATAATTTACCCATTAAAAATAGTGATTTTCCATAGCTATGTTAGTTTACCAGAGGGTACCAACCACGCAAAACTTAGTCTTGAGATCAACCATAGTGACCCTTCAAAAGATGCGTAAACGTCATGATGATATTTTACCAATAATGATTTGCACTTATTTTCGCCATACTTGGCAGATACTTCCATTATTGGTATAGTACACGTTGAGTATGGGATAAACCAGTATGAGAATAGTAGCAGTATGGGAATAAACCCAATATACCTTTTACACACAAATATATATATATATATGTATATATGTGATTACATATATTTTTATTTATTTAATTTTATTTAGATATATTACGCATAACCATATTGGTAGTGTAGATATATATCCCTCCAGACTTTGTGGCACATGACCGACCCCGCGATGACGTGCCCGTTTTTGCAAAGCACCTGCAGGATGGCCCGCCGTTCCGCCATGGCTTCCGCGTAGCTGGGCATGGCGGACTCCTGCGACTCGGCACGTGAAATCGTTGAAGTGTCGATTCTAATTCATTATCAATGGTCATCTACTATATATATATATATATGTTATATGCATATCTATGTGTGTATATATATATATATGTGTGTGTGTTATATATATATATACATAAATATATATATGTTATATATATATATATGTGTGTGTGTTATATATATATATGTTATATATATATATATATGTGTGTGTGATATATATATATATAACATATATATCATTGTTGGTGATATTGTTTTTATCATTATCACTATTGTTGTTGTTATCTGTTAAACTTATGAAACATCGATATCCACCTTTCCTCCAACCAGCCCTCATCGAGACGCAAAGGGTGCAGGCCACTGCGCAGCCCGGGGCGGCTCCGGCCCTGGCGATGATGGAAGATTTTGCCGCGATTTTGCCCAACAGAAATGGAAGATTTATGTGATATGACAGATATGACATATATGACATATGGATAGATGGATATGGTTGATATATCATGATATATGTCTCTTGTGCAGTTTGCTTATGATTGCTAAGTTGATTGAAATATGATGAAATATGATGAAATATGTGGGTTTACTGTTGGATTTCTGGTAGGTATATCTAATAGTCTATAATTCATATGAATTAACCAAAGGGGTTAAAAAACACCAACGAACATAACTTGGGGGCACCTCTTTGAATTGTGGGTTGTTACAATCACATTGATTGCTTTCAACCCCTCCGAAGGGGAAATGTCTGAGTCAATTTGGGATCATCATAGCCAGGATGGAAAGGAACAATCTTTGAAAACCACCAACCAGTCGCTGTTGTTAGATATATGTTATGTTATGTTTAAATACTTTTTTGATCTTTTTGGTGGGTTAAACCCTCCAAAAGTCATCCACCAAGCATTCCAAAGCACTGATCGTTGTATTTTTTCGCTCTCAACGCGAGACCAGTCTCACTGCAGAACCTCCACAATTCTGCTGAGACTGCAGGAACGTCATGGAAATGCAGGGGTTTTGAAGCAACAGAACACTGGCCCCTTCATCTGTATACATCCCATTCGTTGAATATCAACCATCCCTAGGTTCTGAGCTTTCCCATATCTCAACCACCTTCGGAAATTTTGGTACTCCCAAGATCTCAATGGGAGACCTTGGGTGTGCCCCAGCATCGATGACAAGTTGATTGAGAAAATCTGCGAATTATCTGCCTCCACAAGGGTGAAGGACGTGCCCTGGCTATCCCTATCACGACTGGCACAGGCGACTGGAGCAGGAAAGAAAAGTGCTATTCCAAAAGGAAGACCAAACAAGTGAAAGAATCCAAGGGCTGGTCACCTCAGTGCAGGTTTACCATGTTTTACCATCCGAATCCTGAATAGATCATCATATATCAATATATATATATATATATCAACATATCTCAGAGCATTTGGCTATAATCACACACTGTTTCTGTCCGATTTAAGTCTCAATCTGTCAATCTGGGCATCTTGCCCTGTGCCCCCTTTGTGCCACCTGTGGCCCAAATTCAAAGATCTCAAATTCGGCCGCAAAAAAAGCACCGCTTTTAGGCGCCGGGCCGATGGGGGCCAAAAAGACCCTGCCGCGACTCAGATCTCATCGCCCCACTCATCGTAGCCTTGACAGCACAGTTCTTGTGGAGGGCGGGGGGCAGAATATAGAATTACTAATAGACACTTGAAACTTATCGATACCTAGTCAATCCTAGTCACATCCTGGTCACCTAGGTGTAGAACTCGTTCACTGACCACAGAAAAATTGAAGCGATTCCCACCATGACGAGGAACGAATCGCCTTGTCCTCCTGGCCATGGTGGCAAGGTGGCAATGGCCCACCCAGCTTTCCACCCATTCAGCCCAACCAAACCCCAATGATAGATGGTGAGCAAACACTTACCCTCCAGTAATTAAACTAAAGCATGGCGAAAATCACCATGATTCATAGGTATATGAACTATCGATAGCCATTTTCAATAGCAAACTGTTAGTCATTAGCAAAGGGGTAAATCACCAGACACTTCCATTAAATCCCATTAAAACACCATTAAAACGCCATTAAATCCCATTAAATCCCATTATCCCATTAAAACACCATTAAAACAGCATGAAATCCCATTGAATCACCATTACCAAAGGGTCAACGCACCATGCTTGGAGTCACCCGACTGAGTCGGTCCTGGTTCTGGCGCTGAATCCCCAGGCGCCGCGCCAGCAGTCGCTCGCGCTCGCGGTCGTCTTCCACGGCAACCTCTGGGGAGGTGCCCAACTGCCAGGCGAAAAACGGCTAAGTTGGTTTATAACTCCAATAACTATGGTTTATGGTAGATATAACTAATAGTTAATGGGGTTTATAAACCAACTTATAACTGAGGGGCACCACATTGTGCCATTTCACGGGGTCTACCAGGTCAAATATGTTTAAAAAACTCATCGAATAGTGGATTTATCGAGCTAAAAAAATGATAGGGATTTACCAATTTGCCCAGCAAAAAGTTGTATTACCCTGTCCTCCCAATCGGAAAGCCTGGTGAAATGTATTAAATCTACTCATGCTTTTGGCTTCCAAACATTGGGAGTATTTCAAATGATTCGGGGTTGGGGTTGCTGCCCCAACCCAGGCAACTTCAGAATTCCCATACACCCAGCACTGTTTCTTTTACACATAGAAACCCCCTACAAAATCCATCAGATTCCTACAGCAATCCCATGAAAATTCCCCTGTTAACCCTCCTCGTCTCGTCGGAATTGGTTCTCCGAGGTGCTGTTTGAATCAACACTGACACCTCCTTCAGCAGTTCCTGCAGCTTCTCTGCTTCCTGTCCGGAATCTACAAGGAGATCAGGACCGCAAGAGGGCAAAAAAACCGGCCCATGTTTGGTGGTTTTTCAAAGGGGCCAAATATTTGGCCAGCTGATTTCCAAGGTATTGGTGGAATTTGGGGGAAACATCATAGTAGATGACCAACCTGAAACAAGGATCATTTTGGGATAATCCCCCTTACCAAGCATCATTTACGGTGACGTCGCAGTGAGGTCGCTGCAATTCACCTCCATTGATGCAACCAGCTTGAAACCCTGATGCAAGGAAGAAAAACGTCACTTTTCAGGGTGATATTGAATCATTGGAAAAACTGTTCATTCAAATGCAGCACTTTGAGAGGATCGAACCCCCATCCCCCGGGTCCCAACCGGCACAACCTCCGCACATGGATCTTCCAACAGATCGTTCGAACTGAACCACTAACCTTGGGTTCAAAAATATTTTTCTGGAAAAACAATCAATGTAACCATCTCCCCTAAGATGTTCCACAAATTCCACAACATGTGTTACCCTCTGGTAAACAGCCACATAACTATGGAAAATCACCATTTTTCATGGGAAAATCCACTATAAATGGTGATTTTCAATAGCTATTTTGACATAACCAGAGGGTATTTCACCATTTTTAATAGGTAAACCTCTATAAATGGGCCATTTCCCATGGCTATGTTAAATAGCCAGAGAGTATGTGTTCCATCTATTTCCCCCCTATCACCCCCCCAGCCTCGGCGCACTTGTCCCCCAGCTCCGCCGCATGCCGCCGCTCCGCATCACTCAACCAGAAGAAGCGGTCCACCGTGACGCCCCCGGTGGAAGTGCCCTGGCGGTTACCCCGGGCTCTTTGAGGCATCGGTGAAATGATCTGGGTAAATTATAATATTTCACTAACTTGAATCAAGGCCATATTGGGATGATTTCCCCTACTAACCATGATTCCAGTGAGGTCGCAGTGAGGTCGTTATAATTTACCCAGAATGATGGGTTTGACCAATCTTGAGATGTTTTGGATCGTTTTGGTATCATGTGGTTGGGAAAGTCTTAGTAATTCTTAGTAGCTCCAGCTAGCTTCCCAGTTAATAGATATTGTTCATAGGGAACATACAGATATCTGCTCCGAACAGCTACCTCCTAAGCACCGGATGCCATGGAAAAATGATACGGAAAAACAGCCTCCTCCTTCAGCGGCGTCGGCGCGTCGCGCGCGATCTGCGCTAAGCGAAGCATGGCGCGGGAGGCGGCCTTGCACCAGGCACTTCATGGCTGAAAACTTTGACAACTTGGGGGTCATCATCCCAGAGTCCCAGATGGTTGACCTTACTTTAGAAAAGTTGTCGAGACATGTCGAGACCACCAACCAGCCAGGTATTATCAAGTAGAATTTACATGAAACAGTCATGAAACTGCTGATTGTCTTCTGGTTGGTCTCCCAATTTTGTGTCGCCTAACCATGCTAACTTGCCTGAGATGTCTTAAGGGCTACTTCCAGGCCCCAGGATGCCCCAGGTCTTCCGCCTGCTGCAGGTTCCGCAGGTCCTTCCTGGCAGCCTCCAGGGCCGGGCCGCGCACACCGTGCCTCAAACGCGTCTGAAGACCCTCCAGCAGGAAGGACCAGGCCTCCCAGTGGTGCTGGTGCAAGGATCGTGGATGATTTGATCAACCAAAAATATGGATCAACATAGTGGATCATGATTTTGGGAGAGTATGGTATAGGCTATAGGTATACAAATTTAGTAAAGGTTCAAATGGAGAGATGACAGGTTCCGATATCTTAAATATCTTAATTAGATTGATGATGAGATACTGGTAAATGATGGTAGATGTAACTAGCCCCATCTACCACTGCTGAGAACCCGAAACCTCCGGGTTTACGTTCTTGGTGGATTTCGCTAGGTTTCCCTGCAAAGTTCGAGGATGTTGGGGTTCAAAGTTCAAAGTTCATGAAACTCTCAAATCTTTAAAGAGGAAAAGGGCCAAATGGAGGCTGGAGTGAGGTCAAATGATATCACATGATATCACTATGACGGAGGCTTCTGTTGGTACAGATCCGCTGCACCTCCCATATGCAGGTAGCCTTTTTGCTCTCCAATGGTCTGAAGTGAGCACCTTCATTCAACATCCTGCGGATGTCGAAGCTCATCAGACTGCAATTGTATTTTAATTTCTGAAGTTCGTGTTCCTCCTTGAGCAGCTGCAGTTCCTTGTTGAGCAACTTTGATTCGATTTGGTCTTGGCAGCGACGAACATTAGCCTGTAGTTGGTGGATCTTTGCAGCTGTCTCCATCCCGTGCCTGTCCAGGCGCTTGTAGCGGTTTTGCTGACCGCTGAGCTGAAACAATGTCTCGCGAACCTCCCAGCGATTGGTTGCATTCAGCTGCAAAGCACTCTGAGCCTGATCACGTTTCAGACTCAACCCATGGAGCAGTAGCTGCTGGAGAGTCTGCATGCTCACATTAGTTCTGGAACACTGCAATAAAAAAACATTTCCCACATGATAGATCTTGAAGCTGTTTAGCCTGTTTAGCCCTTCATCCTCCAAAAACGACACCAGGACGTGCAGAATTTCATCATATTTCTGTTTTATGTGGAGGCAAATGCTGTTTCTATCCGGCGGCACTTGAACGTACCCTTCAGCATCGAATAAACCAGCAAGGTACGCCCAAGTGACAGAGGAATTTTGTGATACTGGTTTTGCTGCCTTGAGATCTTTCAGCCTATGTTGAACTTGACTCCTGTTATCCTTGGCCACAGTGCCATTCATGGCCACACGAAGCTGGGCTTCCTTGGTGTAGGAATGTCTGGCGAGCAACGTTGCTGCCTCCTTCGCCCTTGTTCCTGCCAATTCCCAAGAAACCACTGGCTGCCTAAAACCACAACCATCAGTTGAGTAATAGATTCCGCCTCCGAAAGCTCTTCGGGATCGGAGGCACACATCCACCCCTTTCAAAGATTGCCTTGTCTTGAGGTGAAATGTTCCAGCTTTTGTTAAGAGCACGCACCCATCTCCATCAAAAAAACCGCTCAAATAGGCAAGCTCGTCTTCACTGCAACCTTCAATGACGGCATCTTTCGCACTCAACGGCAACTGGTACTTGATCCCACCACTTTCAAAGGACTTCAAAGTCGGGCGCACAATCCGCTTCAGGAGGTCATAAAGCCGCACATGGTAACGTTGGTATCTTGCCAAATCTCGATCATATGTGGATGCGCTGGCAGGAGCTGCAGACTTTGCCACGCTCTGTGCCCATGGAAAATGATTCACCAAAGACAGAAAAATCAAGAGCCCTCCAGCATGAACCAAGGCTGAGTGCCTCCATCTTCTCATTGGTTGACAGTTTTGGTGCTGGTGGCTGCGGCTGATTCTACATTTGGCGTTGGAATCTAGCTATTGGGCAAAGAGCTTCCCCGAATCTATATCGCCCAAGTCAAGGCATTCCTTTGCACGATGTATTTGCTATTGGAGATGGCCACCTTTCCTTTAAATCCACTATTCAAGGATGCAATCCACATCTGCATTGCGTTGCACTACTTCACCGACCTGAACTTAAGCCAATTCGAGTACACAATTCACAACCCCTAGATAAACCCACTTTAGGGATCTTTCCCATTTAAAGTTTAAAACATCATTACCCTCTGGTAATGACTAACAGTTTGCTATTGAAAATGGCCATAGAAATAGTGAGTGTTCCCATTAACAATGGTGATTTTCCATAGTTTTTCCCATGAAAAATGGTGATTTTCCATAGTTTGTTGGTATGTTTACCATGTCGGGTATATGCTTAGTCTGCCTGAGGCCGCGCCTTCTTGCCATCCCCCGTGTCGCCCAAGCGCCGTAGCAGCCACTCAGTCACCAGTTGACCTTGGGAAACCAGGAAGGGCAGGTCTCCGCACTGCCTGCCTGTGGGAATAGTGTTGGAAAAGGATTCCCAACACAATGACAACGTTGAAGAAAATCTGGAAATATGTTGATGATATTCTGTGAAAAAGAATCTGGGGATGTACTGTAACTACCATATTCTTGCCGGAAGTCTCCATACCCAACATGTCTCGTTGGTCATGCCATTTCAACTCATTCTATACTGGGTGGGTGGCTTCAACCTACCACACAAATACTACAACAGCCAACTGGGATCTCCTGGCCAATCTTTGATGTCTTCGAATACTTAGATATCTTAGATACTTCACCAGTCAGTTTTCCCCTATGCTCGCTTTTCAACTCCCCTCCCATCTCCCTTCGCTTCCCAGGATGTTCCCACGCTCTCGCCTTGTTCGGGCTCACGGTCCCAGAACATGTGCCGCAGCAACAGCAAGTCGGCCTCCACCACTGTGGTGCCGCCTGCGCTTGTCGCAGCACCATGCAGCCCCAAGGATCCCCATGGATCCCCATAGCGGGACTGGCACGGAACCCACAACTGCGACCCATTTGAGGTGTGAAAGTACAGCTAAAACCAGGAGGCTGCGCAAAAAGCGCAGTTTCCATCCTATCACAATGTCATGGCAAGTGGTTTCAGAGTTGGACAAATTCAACGACTCACATCACATATTCCCCAAGTCGTTTTTGCCAACCTTGCAGCCATCCAAATTCATGCTCTCATCATCATGTTCTCTCTTGGACTTGAACTTGCCATTCACATACACCGATGCGCATACGACTAACAAATCAACAAATCTTGTCCGAATCTTTGTGGTATCAATTCTCATACGCCGGATGAGGTTTTACACTGAATGCTATATCTTACAATTGCCTGATTGCATCTAATTCCGCATCCTAGAAACAAACCCATATATCACTTGAAAATGTTGATTCTATTCCCATGTTTCTTGCTTTTGTTGGTTTCGAAACAAAGGATAGTTAGAGCACACCGCCAATCCTAGAAAGGCTGCAATAAAATCTTTGGGGGCTCCTTTTAAGTCATCCCAAATGGGTTATACCTTAAATTTAAAAAAAAATCGGATGTATTAGCCATTAACCCATTAGGTTATTATTTAAACCAATACCTAATGGTTACTATTATCATTAGTACAATTGGAATAAGTATTAACAATTATCATTGGCATTATGTTTATCAATCACATTGTCACGTTAGCCATTAATAACCCTTAGCACAATGGCTATGTAAATCCCTATTGATATGTACAAATGGCACTGGGTTTACTGTCGTAATCCCAATGCAATAAACATTCCTCAAACTCCATATATTTACTGGTATGTCTACTATGTCTGCCATCCCAAAAATAGTAATAATGTTATAGGTTTATGACATTTACCATCCCCAAATGGTACTTGTTTATGACAATTGAAGTTTATCTAAACCATTCCAAAGCTATAAACCACCATTTTCCTATCCCATCATTTTCCAATATCTATCTCCAAAAATGATACGTACCATCTGGTTATGACTAACATAGCCATGGAAAATCACCATTTTTAAGTTCGGTAAACCATCTATTTCTATGGGCCATCAACAAACCATGGCAAACTGTTAGTCATAACCAGATGGTATTATATGATTCTGGGTACCCTCTGGTAATTTAACATAGCTATTGAAAATTGCCATTTGCAGTGGATTTAAGGGTAAAATACCACCAACCAGTGATTTTTGATTCCCATTGAAGTTACAATCCCCCATGGCCCCCATGGCCCCCATGGCCCCCATGGCCCCCATGGCCCCCATGCCACCTGCCGCTGCCGCCGCGATGCGCAGCAGCCGCACGCTGCGCGCCAGGCGCCGGTCCGAGACTTCGAAGCGCGGCTCGGCCTACGGCGGAAGCCGCGCCAGGCCGCACAGGATGGCGTTGAAACGAAGGAAAAATTGGGAATTTCACCTTGAAAATGATGAAAAGACCCCAGATTTACCATCTGGTTATTTAACATAGCCATGGAAAATGGCCCATTTATAGATGGTTTACCCAAAAAAAATGGTGATTTTCCATGGCTATGTTAAATAACCAGAGGGTAACTAGGGAACATTGGGAGAGTGTGGGAACATTGGGATTCCAACCAAAAAAAAGAAAATTGGGAGGTCAACCAGCAAAAATAGCGATTTAACTAGGGAAAGTTAGGATATAGTGTGGGAATGGGTGGGAAATTTTATACAATACCCTGCTGCAATACATAAATGGATGACATGAAATCAAATGATACCAATGTATGGGGAATACAATTGAACAATAGCAGTATCATACAAATAAACAAGACAAGGGATGGATCGAATGGATGTCATCTCCATATATTGTATTTATATTCCATACAGAACATAAACCCACAATAAGTACTACAATTACGGAATTACAGTATAATCTTCCACAACTGAATCAAGTTGGTAAAATTCTAGCTAGTATTTTCCTAAATTCTTTGAGTCATAGAATATCAACAGGTCAAAATGATACAATTGCCAATACTTAGAAAAACATGGCCAAGAATGAGTGGTTGTTTCCCATCAAGAACTGTCCTCACCATGAATCCCAATAATTATAAGATTGTCCATTTAATTGATCAAATTCCGGAAAATTATACTAAGAAGTGAAAGTCCACAGAGGAGAAAAACACTTAGTATAACTTACTATATTCTATAGTTTATGGGATTCTGGCTATCTAGTGAACATAATTCTATTAGTTTTTGCAAAAAAAAACTCCTGGATGCTGACTGATTTCAAAGAATTTGGAGCACAGAAACCATCAGTCGCAGAAACCATCACAGCCCTGGTGAGATCAACATGACGCTGCCCCGGCCTCAGCGAGGAACTCGCGTAAGTCTGCAATCACCACCTGACAAACGGCGTATGTCTACATTGGTTGAGCCAGGTGGCATACCCTCTGGTAATTTAACATAGCTATTGAAAATGGCTCATTTATAGTTGATTTACCTATTAAAGATGGTGATTTTCCATAGCTATGTTAGTTTACCACAGGGTATAAAAGATGCCTGTTTCCACCCTAAGTGTTTATGAGTTGCTTCAGTTGGTTCATAGATCTTCCGACCGGATACGATATGTTATTATTAATGACACTGATCACACTTATTGAACCAGCTGGTATGTAACTCACTGCAGCCGGACTTGCCCCGAGCAGAGGGGAATACACCATGCAGCGCCAACCAAAAGGTTTCTGTGCATGTTCTATCCCAGCCTCCTGATGAGGTACATCACTGGCGTGAGACTCTTGGAAAATCCGGTAGATACCCTCTGGTCATTTAGCATGGCTATTGAAAATCACATTTTTTTTACAGGTAAATCATCTTTACTCATAGGTAAATCACCCTTTTTTTATAGGTAAATCATCGTTTTTCATAGGTAAATCACCATTTTTAGCCATTTTTCATACGTAAACCACCATTTTTAGTAGGTAAACCACCATTGTTCACCATTGTTCACCATTTTTCATAGGTAAACCACCATTTTTCAATTGGTAAATCATCGAACTCGGCCATGGCTTCGGCACCAGCAGATCTTCCGGGAAGTCCACGTCCGTGGCGCGGCTCTGAAGGTCCCAGGAGTCCTGCAGTGCCATAGTTCGGTTGGGATGAAATGGGAGCAACTTTGGGAAGAAAAACATGGAAAGTCATGGGGATTTACCCTCAATGGTTTGGGTATGTTTCATGTGGATACATCCAACTAGTATGGGGATGTTTCATGGGATTTACCCTCTGGTAAACTAACAGTCATGGGGATTCAATACGAATAAAGCCAATGGCATAAAGGCGTAAACCATCTCATTAATAAACCCATTAACTATAGATCTATCACCAACAAAAACCAAAGTTATTGGAGTTATAAACCAACTTAGCTATTTTGGGGGCACCACTTTGTGGGGATTTACCCTCTGGTAAACATACAAAAAGCTATTGAAAATGGCCCAGTCGAAATAGTGGAATTGCCCATTAAAAATGGTGATTTTCGATAGTTATGTGGCTGTTTACCAGAGGGTAATGCGAATAAAGCCAATGGCATAAAGGCATGAACCGTCTCATTAACCAACCATAACTGGGAAATCCATGGGAAATTCATGGGAAATCCCCTTGAAATCACCATTTTATGACACATGACATAAATCACCCATGAAACCTGCGTGAGATCCTCATCAAATCTACACCTCTTGAGCACCCTCAAGGCATCCAGCCTCGATGGACAGCAGCGTGCCAACTTGCCCCACGCGCGCTGCAACGCCAGCGCCGCCGGCGCCGCCTGCGCCAGCGGCCGTGCCCTTCGCTTCCTGTCAACGGGGCGTGGCTGTCAGCCTTTGGGACACATGGGATACATAACCAATGCATGGGTTTAAGGGAAAATTTGCCAGAAATTCTCATATTTCATCAGAAAATCTATGGTTAAGAACAACATTCGCCAACCATACTGGGTTAAAAAAAAGGTTGCTTTACGAAAAGTATGTGGACTCACTTCTGAGAGGCAATGGGCAATGGCAATGTCAAGATTCGTTTGCTCAGCCCATGTTTGTTTTGAATGAGAAAAAGACATGGTCTGCGCTTGATTTTCCCAGTCCCCTTGGAAAAAAATGTTAGGTGGCGTCATTTTTCCAAATAGGCCAAAGTGAAAATCGGAAACTGGAACCGACGACGACACAGTGGAAGACCCGAAGAAAAGCATTGGTCAGACTGGTCAGTTGATACAGGCAACTCTTGCTACAATATCGAACCTCCGATCATCAAACATGGCAATTGAAAATCCACCATCTGTAGATGATATGTCTACCAAAAACCTTCATTTACAGAAGATGTTCAATTTGCCACGTTAGATTGCCGCAGGGTCACTGACTAAAAAAATGTGCCACTGCAATGCCCCATATCTAACCCAGCTGCGCTGCTTCGCTGGTACCTCTCTGCTCAACGTCATCTTCAAGAAGTCGGGAACCGACCTGGCACAGGTTCCACGCATGTCATGATCCTAGATATGCGTTCACTCAAAACCTCCACAAATATCCGCAAATGGGTTGCAACATCATCATCATCATCATCATCATCATCATCATCATCATGTCAGATGGTCGTGTAAGTTACGACAGGTAGATCCATGTCAGATCTCCATGATATCGGCACAGCCTGCGCGAGATACGGGAGACGTGGCGCCGCAGAAGGAAGCGATCGTACAAGGCATCCAGCTCTTCCGTGTCCTGTCGAGCGACCGAGCGGGACACAGCAACCCGTGATTTTTTCGGATGGGATACCCTCTGGTAATTTAACATAGCTATTGAAAATGGTCCATTTATAGTTGATTTACCGATAAAATATTGTGATTTTCCATAGTTATGTTAGTTTACCAGAGGGTATCCCAACAAAAAATGGAGATTTCATGAGATTTCATGGGGGAAAACGATGGTGACGTCGTGGGATTTCATCATGATTCAATGGTGATTTAACCCTGATTTAATGGTAATTTTAGCAGTGGATTGGGATGTGGTAAACCCCAAAAAATTGAGCAATGGACCCCAGGTTTGTTGCTTCAGATTCACCCCATGAATATTATAGTAGTTACCCTCTGGTAAACTAACAGTTTGTTATTGAAAATACCACATGTAGTTTGTTGATTTACCTATTCAAAATGGTGATTTTCCAGAGTCATGTTAGTTTACCAGAGGGTATATCATGTTATATCCTCCACAAAGACCATAGTTAGCCAAATTACGTGTGTCAACTTAGCCTGCTTGGTGATTTCAACCACTCTGAAAAATGTGAAAGTCAGCCACATTTATCTGTCACTTCATTGCTATCTCGGAGTTCGCGAAACCAAGAAGCAATGACTTCCAATATACGAATTCCCCCCGCAAATGAATAGAGAACCAAGGTTTATTTTGGGGATATCCAATCTGGATGGTGGTTCCAACCCAACAAATATGCTCGCCATCTCAACCAATCATCCCAACTATTTGAAACCCTCAACCACACGGAGGATCACCCACGAATTGAGGATAGAAACACCAGGCTTAATGACCACTTACGAAGTGAGACGATCCTCCAAGAACCATCCCCCCAGTCAGGCGATTCCCCAGCTCATCCCACCTATGGCTGAACCTGTATTTACCCTCTGGTAATGACTAACAGTTTGCTATTGAAAATGGTCCATTTATAGTTGGTTTACCTAGTCAAAATGGTGATTTTCCATAGTTATGTTCGTTTACAAGAGGGTAAATTACACCGGCATAGGCTGCATAAGCCCCAGATAGCAATGAATTGTTTAGTCAGCTTTCAAGTTCGCAGACAAGACTGGGAGAGCAGGGAAACAAGACTGGGAGACAAGGCGGCAGCGGCAGCGAAGGCAGCGATCATGAGGAAGACAAGGCTAGGAGACCAGAAGGCTGCAGCGGCAAAAATTGTTCGTCGATTTCCGCTACATAAAGAAGCAAGAACCCCCATGGCTGACGCTATCGCTTTGGAAAAACAGAAGTATATGTGAAACTTGAAACCCCCCCCAACGGTTTTTAGTAGCACTCCCTAACAGTGTTTGAAACCCCCTAACAGCAACGGTAAGGAACTAATAAATCACCATTAAAGTTCATGTAGATCCAATGAAAATACATAGACATAACCACCAATAACCATTCATAACCATTAGCCATTCATAATCCCATTAAACCCCATGAAATCACCATTAAATCCTCATGAGGTCTCACTAAACCCATATAAACTACTATAAATCCACTAAGTCCCATCAAGTCCATATAAATCCATCCGTTGATCCCATCAAATCCCTATCAAGCCCAGCTAGGTTCCCATAAGAAAACATCAATCACCATTTATAACCATGAAGTCACTGAGTAATAACTAATAACCCCATGAAGTCCCCCTTTAAGTTCATAGAAATAATCCATCGAACCTATTTTAAATCCATCAACTCAGACCCACCAAGCGCTCCGGCAGCTCGTTGGAGGCTGCCACCGCCGTCCAGAGCGGCACCAAGACGCGCTGGTCGCCGTTGTCGAAGCGACGCTCGTTGAGGATCACCAGCAGCGAGTTGAGGATTGAAGAGTTGGCCTGTGGGGAAACGGCTGCAGAAGTGTGGATAATGATGGTTTATGATGGTTTATGATGGTTTATGATGGTTTATGATGGCTTATGATGGTTTATGATGGTTTATGATGGTTTATGATGGTTTATGATGGTTTATGATGATGATGATGATGATGATTAATAATAATAATAATGATAATGATATGATCTAAAATGATAATAGGAAGGATAATGATGGTTGGGTAAAACAATGACATAAACCACCCATGACTGGGAAGGGCAGACATACCACCTTTAAAAAAAATGTGATTTGGGGGATGGTTTATTACTGTTTTACCCACATTATGATGGTTTATCCATGATGAATGATGGTCCTTGATGGTTATTGATTATTATGATGTCTCTCTCTCTCTCCATCGCCATCTCCGAGAGTTTAGCCAAGGGCTAAAGGCGAGCCATTGGCCCAATGCCCAGGACGAATATGTCAGTCAACCAGCACTTCAGCCAGCGACTTCATCTCACCAGCCCAAGCAGGGGGCACAGGAGAAACTTCTGTAAGAATATTGGACAAGTGAAAAGGTTGAAACGACATAGGGGTCTCACTCAAAACTTGGTGACCTGATCGTGGTGAGCGTCTTGAAACAACAGAACCCGAACGTGGAAGGTGCCAGAATGAAGCCAGTTCGCGCCCATGATGCCAGCAAGAAGGTCTCGCAAACAAAAGGCAACGAAGGATCGTTTCCGCCAGCCCATGACTCTGTGAAGTTCCATGCAGCATTGGAGTGAACCATCCACTTTGCATACAAATAATTGCTGGCCATGGAAGGAGCCTTGGAGGCACTTCCGGGTCCACAAGTGGTCGTCAGACGGGATGGCAAACACATTGCAAGCAGATTCGCGGACCAAGACGCCATTGAAGCGGAGCCAGGTATCTTCCAAGGTATGCCATTGGTGACGACTCTGTGCAGCTGTCAAAGCGATATCGTGGTGGGCCAGAAAGCGTATCACATTCCGTCCGCTATTATTCGGTCCTGTACGGGTGCGGCGCTGTTGTTCGGAAGGCTGCATTCCCAATAGCACTGATCGCGTCAAGGACGCCGGGGGCATGCGAAGGACGTGCCCAATCCATCGCCACACCTTTCTAGCCAGAAGGGAGTCCCAAATCTGACTGTAGACCCGGGCCCAAAGCTTGACACAATGCCGTAAGACTTGCAAGCATTCAACTGCAAACCAAGAGTTGTGTGCGCGAGCACCCAGCAGCCAAGCCAACAACGTAACACAGTGGACACGAAAACGACGGAGGGACCCTTGCTTAACAGAGACCACACACAGAGACCATTGGATATTTTATAATATGGCTATTGTAATGGTCAATAGTGATTAACAGATGTTAATACATGTTGATGATTATATTTCCATAATTCAAATCAATTCATATATACATATCATATATATATGTGTGTGTGTACGTGATTATGGATATGTCCATAATTGATATACCAATATTGACATATAATGACAAGGATTTGTTTCATTGGAGGAAAGCTCGACTGGGAGCTACAGACACACCAGCGAGGAAGTCATGGAGGTAACTCTAGGGATGGCCGATATGAAGATGGGCAACTCGGCCCATCCATCAAAAACCAACTACATTCACAAGCCAAACCGTCCAACCGTCCAGAAAAACCAGAAAAGCTTTACCCAGATGGCCCAAGATGTCATGGTAGTTGAGTGAAGTTGATATGTCCTTCATCAACATGGGTCAACTCATATCAACTTTGACGACATATTATCATGGGTCAACTGTAGTTGATATGTCCTTCTCAACTGCCAGTGTTTGTTGAGTGTAGTTGGCCCAACATGGGTCAACTCATATCCATTCCCCTCCCTTCTCATCCTTCTCCACCGCAGAGCCTTAAAAATCTCATCGATGAAGGCCACGTCGCACTCAGGCAGGTAGCCCTGGGTCTTGCGTCGCAACTCATCCTGGCACGTCGATGAGGTTGGGAAATCTGGTGATTAATTGGCCTATAACCGGGATATAAGCCATCAAAATGGTGATAGCCTCTGGCCATGACTAAGGGTTTGCTATGGAAAATCACCATCTTTTGTAGGTAAATTGACTCTAAAATCTATAAATGGAAGAAATAGCTGATGCTGATGCAACGATGGTCATCCTGACATGGTCTCGCATAGATCACTGATCCAATGCACCTCCCCTTGTATTGCAAAGGTATGTGGAAAAGTGATTTGTCACTATTTTAGTGGGACTTTTTCTGACTGCTGTCATTATTGATTGCTGTAAGAGATATTAAGATCAGCATTTCCCGATGCATCTGGCATAGGGACCCACATCCAACGCAGCTCCTGACATCCCAACCCGTGGGACCACTTTGTGATAGTTGGTTTTCTAAGAATTGGTGGGAAAATCTACCGGAAACCCGTATATTTCATGATTTTTTGGGCAAAAAACCGTGGTTTCCGGGTAGGATTGTCCCTATATCAACGAATCCATTGCCTACCCGGGGTATCCCGGGGTCCTCTTCTAGCGCATGCAGGGACAAGGGCCCGAAGAGCTCTTCGGGCACTGTGAACCTGCGGGATGCGATGAACAGAAAAACCAAGGCACGTTTCCCTATTTTACCCTCCAGTGTCGTCAAACCCTGGCAATGGAAAATACCACCTTTATAGACAAGCTTCCCATGAAGAGTTAAAATTCAACGGGATTTCCAGTTGCCATTTAAATTCCCAGAGGGTAGCCACCAAAAGTTTGCATATTTACCAACAACTAAGAACGGTGGTAGAATTGGACATAACCAGTGATGATAACAACAATAAGAAGAACTATGATACTGGGGATAACAATAGCAGGATATCGGATAATGCGGATAATGGAGTGTATGTCATGCGTGGTTAACTATGCTTCATTGGGCTCTTTAGCTCTCCAAAAAAAAGCACAGATGACACAGGTTGATCATGGCTCCAAAGAGCTTCCCCAAGATCCATAGCTCATTGGATTGGTTTAAGGGAAAATCTACAGGAAACCATGGTTTTTACCATCAAATATAGATTAATATAGAGCTTTCCTGTAAATTTTCCCATCATCCAATTCTATGAATAGCGATTCTTTTAAAGGCTTCTTGAGCTTTGCATTGCTGCGCAGTTCTTTCCCCCCGCCTGGTGAGTAACCGTTCGAAGTAGGAGCCTTCGCACACCTCGCGCAGTGTAGAGGAGTCTCACTAGTTGAGCTGGTGGGGTTTGTGAGCATTACGGTCGGGTAACCCTATGCATGTATAAATATATAAATATACTTAGATGTGTATATATATAATAGTGTATGTATGTGTATACATACATATATATATAAATATAAATATAAATATAAATATAAATATGTGTGTGTGTTGGGATTCGCCATAGTTGAGTACGACAATAAGCCTCAGGAAGCTGAACTTAGTATAACCTAGTGCAACTGTCAACAGGGTTTGGCAGGGGTCCTTCACTGTGGGCCCTCCGATGCGCCAAAAGCCAATCACTACAGGAAAGGAATTCAGCAGGGTAAGCAAATTTGATCAAATTTGGTGGGGTCAACAATCCAAAAATCAATGAGACATATATATATAATTAAACCATATAGAATGCCTTTTCTTGGATGGCATTTGATTCGGACAACAGGCATTTCCATACAAATTAGGACTTTTATGGACTTTCTCGTTCCAGTTTTGATCATTGAGTTGCATGCCTCCGGAATTCATAGTACCAGTGCCCAGCATTCCACGTTTCGCCTTTCTTACAGCGACTTCTGCGGCGGCAACCCCCCAACTTTGCAGAGGGCACAAAGGCAACCAGCCATTGGGTTCGTTTGGCGCGACGCGAAGGGGGCCCCAAGTTGTGATGGCCGCCCTGCAAGGAGATTTGTCTCCGAATGGATCCCTATGCTTCCAAGACTCGTCCCACTGCTGAACTGGCTAAATTCCAAAAACTTCACAGACCCCCCCCCCGGCTCACTCTACGCACCATCACTTATTTGGTAGATGATTCAAACCACAGTGAAACCAACTGAAAGTCCTCAAAAAACTACGAGAGTCTGGCTAAATGGATTTAAAAACAATGGACCATCATTCTTGGATATTTTTGGCACCCTTGTTTTTCACATGTCACAGCTTAAGTGGGGCACTCTGTGCCGTTGAAACCTCGAAGAACGGTCTTTCGGAAGCAGAGGGAGGTCATCCGGAAGGATTTCGCTCGGCATCTGCATTTCCGCTTAGTGGTTTCAAGGCACAAAACAGAAAGTCAGGCGGCTCCTTCATGTTTCCAAATGAATAATTTATAGATGTATTATGTATATTATATATATAGCATATAGCTACAAATACGTCAAACTGGAAACTATATCAATTGCACATCAAACATCTTGAAACCACCCCGAAATCGCCTTGGCGGAGCATTTTTCTCTTCCCGGTCAGAGATTCACCGAGATGTGCGTGGCCAGATTGGTCACGAAGATGTCCCAACCCCAGGACAGGCCATCCATTTGATCCATGAACTCGCGCACGCGTCGCAAGCACATCTCCTCATCGAGGCACCACTTTTCCCCGTGAAAAGAAAAAAATCTCAAATGCTGCGGTGAGTTTTCACATCTGTGGAGGATAATCCTATGGCAATGGAAACAATACCCCATGGAAAATAATGGAAAATCCTATGGCAATGGAAAATCATGGAAACATACAGTACCCCATAAATTGGATGATGTTCCTATCAAACAAAACCATTCTAGAGTCGGGATTTTCCAGCCATGTTGGACGAGACCGGAGGGTACACCCGTACACCCACACATATTCACATGAATCTTGAATCAATGGCCATTTCAGGTTCCGATTTATTGGAGGTACCTACCATATATTAAAGTTAAGGGAATATCCCCACAAAATATGGCCTTATATGGTACAGTACCTCAATTTTAGGTACCTGAATGGGCCATTGATAGGTCAGATAGGTTTTTTCCGATGACTTGACTACTGGACATTGCCTTTTTCAAATTTTCGGCAGTGTAAGCCTACAAGGTGCTGGGATCGATTGTGCCATGGATAACAACGGGAAGATTGGCATGGATCAAAGGCAAAATTCATTAGGAACCCCAAAAAAAGTGGAGGACCAATCGAACAAAAGAAACTATCCAGAATATGTGCTGAGTCAAAACCCCGGATTATGTGGTGAACCCCAAGTTATAGGTGGCATTGCTGGAAGTGCATCCCCCGCTTAAATATTCGGTGGCTACCTGGTCCATCTGTCCATCCCCATTTCAACAATTTGTTGACTCCAAAATCCCTGACATGACAACCCTACAAATACCCTCCAGTAAACAAACATAGCTATGGAAGCCACGGCTCATTTAGTTCGATGATTTACCTATCTAAAAAGTGCAATTTGTGATAGCAAACTGTTAGTCATTATCATAGGGTATCCCCATTCTTGTTGGTTCTATCCCATTATATCCAAATATACATCAACAATTTCTCTCTTAAAATCTCCACATATTTGTATTGCAATGACCTCACTGTTCAACCCTGGAATGATGCTGAATGTTTTTTTGGGGGGAGAACCCCAAAAAATCGCCATAAACTTTTCAGGTTTGTTTTTTTCTAGCTCATTCTACCCAGAAAGATGATGAGTCTGATGACAACCCCATGATCCATGACTCATAGAACTGGATGATGGGGAAAAAATTACACCGAAAACCCCGATCTATCAATTTGATGGTAAAAACCATGGGTTTCTAAGATGTTCCCATCCTTAAACCAATCCATGACCCTTTCCTCCGAGCATCGTTGGGCAAATCGTTGTGACCATAGCCCTCCAACCACAGAGGATCCACCGTCTTCTGACAGGCCTCGTGGATGGCGTAGCCGTTCTCAACGGGCACCTGGGGGGTGGAAACTGGGTAGCTACCCGACATGGTAAACGTTAACAAAAAAAAGTGATGTGAAAATCACCATTTTTGATGGGTACATCATGGTCCCAATGGTAAATCCACTATTTCGACTGGGCCATGTTCAATAGCGAACTGTTAGTTTACTAGAGTCACTAGAGGGTAAGTATGTCACCTATGAAAGGTTGTGGGTACCCAGGCATCACAAGTGGGTAACAATGAAAAAAACAGCCCGGTTGGATTCGGTTAGATTGATGGAATCAACAGCCCAGGGGTGAAGAAGAATCCAAGCTTGACACTCTAAATTGTATCGGCAGATACCTGAGTCAATCCGCACGAACCAGGAAACTATGCCGCAGATATCTGGGGGTGAAACAGGAAATGGCCAAAAAACACCATACAAATCACCCAGCCAAAAGATGTCCACACATCTAAATCGTCCAACGTCGGCTTCCCTGAAACCACCATTGGAGGTCGCCGCTGCCGTGCCGACAAGGCACGATATCGTCTTCCGTGCCATGCATCACCAGCACCGGGCACTGGATCTGCTCCATCTTTTCGTAGTTCCGAAAGAGGTCCATCCTGCCATCGCTGGGAAGTGTCATCTTACCATGGATGAAAGGTGCCTGAAAGGTGCCATAGGTGCTATGGTTTACAAGTCCCTCGGCTAAGGGGGTATTCCATTGACAGCAACTCCCAAATGGTTGTTGAAAAAGTTGAAAACCGGGAAAATGGGGGCTAAACATCATCATCTTCACATCCTGTCTGCGCTTTCCTATCTTTTTTTGGGAAGGCCTCAAAAAAAAACATGGCTTGGTACCCCATGCACCAGTTGCTGATCCTCCAAGTTGATTCCTCCCCAGAATCTCCATTTTTTTGGTATTTCTTATTGGGTATTACCACATGACTGTTGTCTATATATATATATATGTGTGTGTGTGTATATCACCTGATATCCCCCTGCGTGGTACCAAATCATGTAAACCCAATAGTTACCCAAGAACTTTGAATTTCACCCAACTGAACCATCATAATCAAGTATCTCAACTATAATTCAACATGTTTTGTTGCTTAAATCCCAATAGTTCACCATGTTCTACAGTGTCTACAGTTTGGTGGCTGAAATTTGCCCCATTCTTTCCATCCAGTTCTCATCCATCGACTGGATGCATACTGTATTTAACCCCTCTAGGATTTAGATCTTTGACTTCCAATGAATTTTAACTTGCAATTGAGGGGTAAAATATGCATCCAGTACAAGAAATAATTGGAAGTAATTGGAAGTAAAAGATGGAAGTAAAAGATCCCCCGATCTTTAACGATTCAGTAAACTTCCATTCTTTATATTCTTTATGGTACCCTCTGGTAAACTAACATAGCTATTGAAAATGGCCATTTATAGTGGATTTTCCCATGAAAAATGGTGATTTTCCATAGCTATGTTAAATTACCAGAGGGTAAATAGTTTAACGATTCACAGAGATATCGTTCCGTTCTTCAGATCCCCTATGTCCCATCCATTGGAGGATCATCCTACGGATCGGACGTGGTTTTCCCGATTCCTGAGCTTCACCCATATCAAAAAGATTCCAAGAAAAAAGTGGGTGAACTGTGGGTGAACTATACCCTCTAGGATTTTAACTAATATGGAAAAATTGCCCGTTTAGTTCGTTGATTTACCTATTAAAGATGGTGATGTTCCATAAGCTTCTTGTATGTTTACCATGTCGGGTTTTCCCAGTTACCACCCACACCCGTGGGATGAGATCCCCGCCGCCTGTAGCCCAGCCAGCTGGCAGCAGAGCCAAAGACCACCCGACCGCAGCTCTCCATGGGGCTCTGTAGCACCATACCACGGATCTCGGGGTGTCGCACGCCTGGGATAGGGGTGGGGGTGGGGTGGGGCTTTCTATAAATGTGGGATCCTCAAAAAATGCTTCGTTTGTAAAGTTTATAGCGGAACGTCCTACTAAAATTGATGATTCAGGGGTACCCAATTTCAGGAAACCTCCATATGGGATAGGGATGAGAAATTGTGAAAGATCTGAAGGATCAACTTAAAATGGCTCAAAAAAGGTTGAACGTGTGGAATTGCTATGAATTGCTGGCGAGATTTTAGAAGGGTCAAGATTGCCTATTTATTGACATTCTGGAAGCAACTTTTGCGAATCTGCTTGGGGGTCCTGTGCATAACTCAACACTCCACTGAACTTGTGTCCAAAAGAAATGGGTGTGAAAATGTCTAAAATGATGAAGTGGATCAAAACTGATTGGCAACTGGGGTAATGACCCAATGAATGTGCTACCCAATACCAAAAACCTGCAATTCGGGATTTCTGAGATGTTTTGGGATCGGGCTGGCCATTTCCTCAACTCCACCACGCATGCCCATCCTCCCTCGCTGCCCACACCATGTGCCTAACTCCACTGTGGGGCCGGTGCCAATCGACCGCCCAAAGAGAATGATTCGGTTGGGAGGAAAGTGCTGCAGCAAATACTCGTAGGCCGCCTGCAATTGGTGGAGAGGGTCAGTCCCAATTGCACACCCTTTGGCCTTGCCACCCTACTTACGCTAGGCAATGTTGCCTCCAAGTGGCGTGTGCGCATTGGTCGGGGCATGGAAGGGCTACCCAAAAATGTGAACGGAACTGTCCAAAAACCACTTTAAGACCTTGCCGTTAAAGTAACATCCTGGATATTTAAACCCTATCCTATTTAACTATTATATATATACATATATATATACACACATATATATATATAGTTATATAGATATATATATATATAATTATATATATATCTGTGTATAACCCCATGTCACTGGCCAAATGTCTAGTTCAATGATCCCACCATCCTTACCCCCACCGGGCCCACCGCGCGCCTCAATGGACTCGTAGCAGTTCTCCTCGCTGGGGCGTCCGGTGCTGAAGCCGTAGCCGCAGTAGTCGTAGGCCAAGATGTCGGAGCCGCAGAGCTGCGACATGAGATCCAAATAGTTCCTGTAGCGCCAATCCAGTGATATTATGTTCATGATCAACCTGAAAATTATGGCGAAAAAACGATCATGGCTTGTCAAAACTCGTGGGGATTCAACCAAAAAAAACAAGGTTTGATGGAGGTTTACCCAACAAAAATGGCGATTGAAGCAGCAAAAATATATGTGTGTATGGTTAACCGGAGAGGGGGAAAAACGACCTAACCTATGTAATGATAATAGTAATTGAATAGTCGAAATGGGAAGTATAAAATGTAAAACCACATGATGGTTGAGTCATGAATTGAGGTATAATGCAAGAAAGAAATGCCACCAACAAATAGATACAAAATAGTTTTGTTGGGAGGAACGTCGCAGGGGTGGTGCCCAGTGATATTTGTTGGTTTGTAATCCCATCTGAGGATAGTTGCAATCACCATAAACCAACTTTGTTAAACCAACTTAGTTCAATCAACATAGAAAAAACCCATCGAAAACTATAGTTTCCACCACCAAACAATAGCTAACCCCATAGTTAGGTTTATGACATAGCAACTTAGCAACCGGGGCGCCGCCGGCAAGTTCCTGATGCAATGCTACCATCTGGTTATGACTAACAGTTTGCCATGGAAAATCCCGTAAATAAATGGAGGTTGGAGTGGGAAAATCATCCATTTATAAGGGCCATCGAACTACCATGGCTATGTTAGTCATAACCAGAGGTACCTGAAACTTGGAAAAGAAACAAGTCGTAAGTAGAGTTGACCATTTTTGTGGGATTCCAAGATCTTACTACCCTCTGGTAAACTAACATGACTATGGAAAATCACCATTGTTTATGGGAAAATCCACTATTTCTATGGTCATTTTCAATAGCTATTTTGACATAACCAGAGGGTAAGATCTTATAGTGAATTTTCCCATGAAACATGGTGCTTTTCCATAGTTATGTTAGTTTAGGTACTAAGATCTTACAAGCCAACCCCGCGATTTTTCCCCCAATCTCCATGATGTCAAGGTGCAACCGCTGCCCCAAATCCTCTGCATTGCCATGGGAGTACAAAATCACTCGATCCGTGCCACGAATGCCGCGGCGGATGTGGACGGCAGCGATCTGCTCGTCGCTTTCGGTGTCAAGGTACAAGAGGTCCTGAGGCACGGCTAGCTACCAGGTTGATAGGGATCTATCTGTATATGTGATATAATGTGATATAATGTGATATATACACATATAGATATAATCAATACATAGATAGATTACATGTATAGATCGATACAGATACAAATATAGATATGCATCCTTCTGTATATATAACTAGTGCTCCTTGCATTTGGCCTAGGATTTGTGTGGGACGGGCCTCATTTATACGACTGATAGGAGGCCCAGCCTTTTAATGGCGACATGACAAACCATACACTACTACATACTATGTGTCCGTTTCAACCCACCCGTCCTTGGGAATTTGAGATAAACCCTCCATGTTCTCCATCTTTTGAAGGAAGAAAACCATGTTCTGAGGAGACACCACACGTTTTTCAGTAAATGTCCGTATGTTTTCTTCAAGAATTCATGTCAGCCCTGGATTAATAAAGCCCGGCTACTAATTGGGGGAGTACCCCCGACATAGCCGTGATACATTATTGTCAAAATCGGTATCCCTTCCTATAAATAAAGTGGGGCGGATAGCAAAATCATGAGTCATGGGTTAGCATTCTAAAAGTAGAATTCACCATAGAATATCCCCACAAAATCTCCAATTTATAGATTACAATCCCATTTTGCCATGTGAGCAGTGTTCAAAATCCTCTGTCATTCCAATGCTGGTTGGTCAATAGGGATTCCAAGAACAGATCATGATATTCCCCGCCAATGCATTTGGTATAGTATAACCCCCGAACTAATCATCAACCACCATTTGCACACTGCTCATGAGAAATTATCAAAGGATAATTTCCGAAAAAGAACGTACAGTTATGGCGCTTAACAGCTATAAATGGGACTAAATATATTTCCTGCAAGTTGGCTATGTTTATCATTAGCCAGTGAATGTTGGTAAAGCCATAGTGAAGAATCTCCAATTGTTCCATTTTCATTCGTGGGATTCCAGCCGTCAATCCACATGGGTGGTTTATAACTGCTTTAGTAAAACTATAGCTGTTAGGGGCGATAAACCATTATCAACCAGTACGTATTGACCAGTATTAATCACTAAATGACTCTATACCCATATCATATTCCCCACAAATAGTGGGATTATAACTTATAAAACTCATACCTGTACCAAAAAAACTATAAGGTTTTATAAGTGTTCTAATCCCACTATTTATGGCTGGTTTATTTTTTTGCGGGGGGCTCCTAAAAAGCCATAAAAAACTGTACCAAAACGGCTCCCAAGGCACTGATCTCTTCCGCAAGGCCTCCGCAAAGCGCCCCTTCGGCGGGACCGGGAAGGCCAGCTGGGCCACAGCCGCGCCCATGGCGGCCCGCCACCGGCGCGGTGCTACGGTGGGTGAAGGGATGGATGACTTGTTGGGGCTGGAAGTGTTGAACATGTTTATATCAATGGTCATTTCAGGAACCGATTTATTGGAGGTACCTACCGTATATAAGGTCCATTTTAGGATCCTGAAGTTACCATTGATTATAATTAGTAACCTTCAAAAAAACAACTGAAAGTACTGAATAGGTTTGATTTATCACTATGTTCGTCGGATTTTTTGGAATTGACTTTTCTACCCTTTTGATGAATGGATTATATGGATTGGTTTTGTTGGGAAAATCCACAGGAAACCATATGTTTAGCATCAAATATACTGTAGGGGGTTCCGGTTTTCATTTTCCCCCAGGCCCTTTCTAGGAGTTGAAGTGAATCATGTTGTTTAAGGAAACTCAGCCTGTTCTACCGACACCAATTCTGGGATTGAGGTTATTTTGAACTGGAAAAGTAGGGATGCTAGGCTGAGAATGGGCGAAGTCAGCCTGACTTAGCATATCTGCTATGACATGACCATCAGGATCAACAGGATTCATGGTGCCCCCTGTATTTGGCGGTCCTGTTGCCCACTCACATGACACCATCGAATCACTCATGATGCACTCTCTTCTGCTTTCCTTGCGCCGAAAATGAAACCAAGTCTCTCTCCAGCACAGTTTGCCTCAAAGTGTTCTGTCTAGATCAAAGATCTTCAACGATCCAGGGATCCCATTATACGTGTATATATATATATACACACGTACTATTATTGTTATTATTATTACAAGTATACTATTATTATTATACAATATAAATTTGTGTTTTTTCGAAACTACAATTCCTATTATTATACAATATATATCTATATCTCTCCACATATGATACTTGAAGAGTTTTCTGTGTCATAACACACCTTCTAACAGACCGACAGTCGCTGGGCAGCTGGATGTTGATCCCCACCAACCCACCGGATGCCGGTCGGATGCCTTCGAGAGCCGCCGGGCCAACAGGCTCTTGGCAGTGCCAGGAGATCCCAGTAGGAAGAGATGTTCACCTGATCGGGTACCGCGAACAACGGCGCCAAAACAGTGGAGATCCCGGCAGGGAAATCTGGAAATCAATGGAGAAGAACTGATCATTTCATGGAAAATCCCAAGGCTTGAGCCATGAAAATGGAGATTTATGTAACGAGGAAAATGCTTGATGGTGATGGTGATACAATGGATCCGGAGATCCGGAAATGCATAGATAGTGATCATTGGTAGTCAGAACATTTAGGTAAATGATTTCAATACTCTAATTAAATCTGCGGAGAATTCTGATCATGTATATCTTCAGGTGTCTCAAATGAAGAGTAACTGGACATCTGCATTGTAAATCCAAATACATAAATCCAAATACATATATATATATATGTGTGTGTGTAATCGGTATGCTTCATATTTATATAAGTAGCTGAGCAGTGTTGAAAACGGAAATCTTATTCCATCGCACTGGTTGGTTAAGAACATGTTTGCCAGAATGGACTATGATAATCCCCGCATTGGAAAGTACAACCATCTGAAATCATCAGCCAACAGAGGCCACTGGTCGGGTGAAATAAATGGATAGTACCTGAAAATTGGTAGTGTTGCCATCTGGTAAATTAACATAGAACCTGAGAATCACCAATTTTAAATGGAAACGAATCTTCCAACCCCTATCTGGCAGGGTCTATATTAATTTACTGGAGGGTAATCCAAATTCAAATGGTAGTAATGAAATATCATGAAATAATCAAGCTGACCAGGTTCTGCCAAAGCTGAGTTCTAGAAATGGTTACATAAATTCAACTGATCAACTGCGGTGCTTTCTCATTCATGGTAACTGAGACCATTATCCAAGACTTAGCCGCATGAGTTCAACATCTTTCAAACAGATATCTGGATGTGCCAATACATTCCAACCGGCTTTGTCTGAAAATTTACAGGAAAACACGGGAAAAAACCCAAAGTAGTCACTAAGTAGTCCAGTGGTGTCTCATCATTTCACTTATCAAAATGGCATACCCTCTGCTAAACTAACATAGCTATGGAAAGATCCACCATTTTTAATGGAAAATCCACCATAAATGGCCATTTTCAATAGCTATTTTGACATAACCAGAGGGTAATTTGGAAGGCCCCCCCGTTGTGACGCACCAAATTGGCTTAGGGCATCAATACCTGTGGATCGATCCGGTCAACCATGATGAAGCTCACCATTCGAGGGGGTTCTGAGGCTTGTTTTGTTTTATATTGAGTATGTGATTTTGATTGTCACTATCACTATCACTATCACTATCACTGTATGATTTTGGTTAATCATTATCACTATCACGATTTTGATTTTGAGGAAAATGAAAAAATCACATGTTTGTTCTGGTTGACTATGTGACTATGTGCATCATAAAATGATTAATGATGATCATGATGATCACTGTTATTGCAATCGTTATCGTTATCGTTACTATCATTACTGTTGTTCGGGGCAAGGGATTGCTTCACCATTGAAACTTGCAGTGTCTACCCAAAGCCCACCTGCAAGAGCAGCCAGAAGTAGCAATTTGGCCTCCGAAATCAGGGCGCGGTGGATGTCTCCATCTGAATGGATACCCGAACCATATGAAATACCCTCTGGGGTATCACCCGTGGCTAGGAAATGCCCTATAAATTAAGGTTTTCATGGGAGAATCATCAATGACATCAATGGTGAATTGTCCATTACCAAATGCCAGCTTTGCATGTACCAAAAATAAGATATGGACGCAAAAAAAAAAAGACTATTCACTCGCTGTGATGCATCCCCAAGTGCCATGAACATCACAATGGTCATCAGGCTCAATCAAATTGGATAACTGGTTGGTGGTTGGCCTGCCCCTCTGAAAAATATGAAAGTCAGTTGGGATGATGACATTCCCAATATATGGAAAAATAAAAATGTTCCAAACCACCAACCAGATAATTTCACAAGAGGTTTCAGCCAGATTCGAGCTGCATTCAATGGCTTCCCCAATATCAATGACCATATATATATATATAACTACATTATGATGAAGTTGAACTCAATCATCCATCAGAAAATGTGTGTGTGTGTGTGTGTAGCTACTGGTTTGCATCTCCAAGAGTATCTGGCAATATCATGGATATACAACAGATGTTTTTTCCACAAGTAAGATTCAAAAAAAATTCGCTACGATCCACTTTTTGGATCCAAATTTTGTAGGTCATACATCCACTTCCTTGAGATTTCCTATGGTTGTTCCATGGGATTTCTCCAAAAAAATCCACCGTTCCGCCTCAACAGATCGTTCCACCAGGCCATCCGTCAGCTTGGCATAGGCCGAGGCCAGGCCCTGAGACGCCCCAAAAAAATGTGACCCCACCCGACATGGTAAACGATGGAAAATCAATGAAAACCATGGGATTTACAATGATTTAATGGAATTTTATAGTGGTTCAATGGGATATTAATGGGATTTCCCCTCTGGTAAACTAACATAACTATGGAAAATCACCATGTTTAATGGGAAAATCCACTATAAATGTGCCATGTTCAATAGCTATGTTAAATTACCAAATGTTTGTTTTTGTTGATGGGCACTTCCCGAAGAATCCCTAAGAAGTGGATACGAATGGTTGAGACTGGGGAAAGAAGTGTTCAAAAAATCATCTCAACCTATTCTGACCTCAGATGTTCATGTATTTTGTACTTGTGTACCATTCTGAGTGTCCTATTGGATATGTCAATGGCGTTTTTGGGATTACCATGTCAACCCCATAAAAAATCATTATATATCATAAGAAAAGCCATGCTTTCCAGATCTTTCCAGTACCCTCTGGTAAACAGCCACATAACTACGGAAAATCCACCCATTTTTCATGGGAAAACTCACGATTTCAATGGCCATTTTCAATGTCGCAAACTGTTAGTCATTACCAGAGGGTAACTATGGTGATTTATCTATATTTGATGGTAAAAACCCATGGGTTTCCTCTAGATTTTCCCAACAAAACCAATCCATTGAAGATGGTCTTTTCATTTTGGAGCCTTCAGCGGCTTCGAAGCTCCTGCCCCACGGGGCTCATGCAGATCCTCGGCCATTGATTCACTGGAAAACCCATGAGCTTTCGAGAGGTGAGAACCAGTGAAGTGGTAAATTCTTGCTTTTTATCCCATGGCTATGATGGTTAATAATGGTTAATAATGGTGGTTGTGGTTAACCATTATGGGAATTTTAATCATATCTGGTTGGTGGTTGTTGCTAACCCATCTGAAAAATGATGGACTTCGTCAGTTGGGATGATGACATTCCCAATATATGGAAAAATAAATTTCATGTTCCAAACCACCAACCAGATAGTTTTCCCATGGCTCATAGTTTGCAGTGGATGTGTGGACAACTATGTTTTCCCCCCTGATGCCTGATGCTGTCAAACGTTTGAGGTAAATGTTCGGGTGATTCTGGGAAAGATATGGAAAGATCATCCGAAGAACCAGTTTGTTGCAGATGTTCATGACAATTTGAGCACTAAGAAATGCCGGGTAGCATATACTCAACTTAGGATAAGGTGGTAGGGTAAACCAACACGCACATCATGTGTGTTCCTGAGCATTTGTGGTTGTGTTGGTCGCTGTGTGGAAGAACAGTTTCATGAACAAGTCCTGTTTTGAGGGTTCAGATTCAACCAAAGCTGTAAGGCTCCTGGTGATCCTACTACCTGTTTGAGGCGGGTGGCAATCTCTAAACATAGCTACTGACAGTTCAGAATAACCCATAAAATCAATGGGAATTCCAGGATCCCAAAATGGAGGTACTGTACCATATAAGGCCTATTTTTTAGGCCTAAATTTCAGGGGATATCCCCACAAAATATGGCCAAACATATGGTACAGTACCTCCATTTTAGGATCCTGAAGATCTCCCATTGATAAAAGAGCGGAGGTTTAAAAATCCTGCGGAAATGATCCTCAAGAAAATCTGGCGAGCGTCTACATGCCGCCCTTTTTTGGACACAAAGAGTCCAAATGACTCAAAACTACCCTCTGGTAAACTAACATGACTATGGAAAATTGCCATTTCTAATCGGTAAATCAACGAACTAAATGGGCCAGGATTCCATACCAAACGCTTAGTTTACCAGAGGGTAATCTGGTGGATGCCGTCGCCGTCCGGCGGCCAAGAATCGCTGCAAAGACCGATCAGCCACGCCTGGGGTAAGCCGCCAGACTTGCCCGAAAAACGAAACTGTTTGTGTGTTGCAATGTTCAGCTGTAAGGTGGACAAAACTCAAACTATGTTTAGAGAGATATCCTACCATAAACCCTTCTGATTGGTGGTTTCAACCCCTCGGAAAAATATTGGTCAGTTGGGATGATTATTCCCAATATATGGAAAAATAAAAAATGTTCCAAACCACCATAAACCCTTAGTTTATCATATAATCTACTGATATCTACTGATAAACTAACTTATGTTGACTTGCTCTAGACTCTAGGCTGCAACTCTGTCACATCAGGCACCATACTACCACTCACATGCCTCACATCACCCAATTCCATCCCCTACATCGGTTTGTCTAAAAATGAATGCCCTAGATTTGTTTTATGGTGTATCAGGTGTATCATCAATTTGGCGGTATACCACATTCTCAAACCAACCTTACAGGCTGATTTTCTCATCCAATCTCTTCCAACATCCACAGGCCACTCGGGCCGATCGCGGGGACGATTGAACAAGTTCATGGCTGGCTGCCGCTTAGCCCTAAGCCAGTGAACTAAGGTAGCTATAGGCTAGATATGCACCCCTATAATAGTCAATGGCCATGACTCAGGAACCGATTTATTGGAGGTACCTACCATATATAAGGCCTATTTTTTAGGCCTATGTAAGGGAATATCCCCACAAAATATGGCCTTATATGGTACAGTACCTCCATTTTAGGATCCTGGAATTCCCATTGATATATATATATATACATATACATACAGTGAATTATGTAGCCTTCGCAACATCAAGAAAAGCGATCGAAAAAACTCAAATAGAAAATGTCTTGCTCTCAAAAAGTTCCACCCAAAAAAAAAAAACAAACACCCCATTTTTCCCATGTTTCTTTCCCTCCCAAGGGGAGAAAAAAAAAACTATGTTTTCTCAACCATGTGGGTATGGGTCAAGATTGGATACTGTACCCATTCATGGGTCCAGCCAATCTCTGGTCATTTCCCTAAGGGAAAAAAAAACAGTCATCCAATTGTTCTTGGGATTTTCCATTGGCAAATGCAGCCCCATTGAAAGGTCAAAGGCGTTTATTCTTTTATCATCCAGAAGCCATCACCCCATGATCATCCTAATTATCATCATTACCATCCTAATTATAATCGGTATCACCATTACCATCAGTATCATCATTATCCTAATTACCATCCTAATTAGCATCCTGATGTCCTAATTGTCACAATTATAATAGATTATAATCATTCTCATCACTATCATCCTGTATTGGTTAGCCCAATAGCCATCCAATCCCATTCCTTGGGGTGCCCCCATTGTTTCGGTCGCTGTGCCTCCGCCTGTGCTTCGGCCTGCGCGAAGAAGCCCCCCAGCGACGCCAGCGCGGCGGGCCGCAGCTGCTGCGGCTTGACACCTGGCGCACGGGCGCCAACGGTGGAAAGTCACCTGGGGTGAAACGGGTGAAAACACCAAAAGAAACATGCCAAGTTAGCTGTTTTACCAGCAAACTTATGGCCATAGCATGGCCATTTCATGGCGATTTCATGGGGTCGAATGGGATTTAGTTTGCTAAGGTAGTTGATACCATCTGGTTTATGACTAACAGTTTGCCATGGAAAGATCCACCATGTTTAAGTTCGGTAAACCGTCTATTTCTATGGGCCATCAACAAACCATGGCAAACTGTTAGTCATAACCAGAGGGTAACTCTAGTTCATAACTCCGATAACATCTGTAGGTCATGGGGTAAACCAACTTAGAACTAAAGGGTACCACCCTGTGGTGATCATAAATATGGAACGTCGACATGCTGAGTTGTCAGGAAAAACCGATAACAACAGAGAAAAGCCAGAATATGTTTTTAAAAAATGATGAGAAATGCAGAAAAATTGAAGAAACCGTGAAACAAATTGAACACATTGGAAAACTATGAGGAAAGCTGTAGACTGAAAGGCTTTTTAGGGTCAAAATCGATCTGTGAACCAGGTTAACTCACCTTCAACAGACCTGCGCACCAAAAAATACTACTGTTACCCTCTGGTAAACTAACATAGCTATTGAAAATGGCGCAGTCGAAATAGTGGATTTACCCATGAAAAATGGTGATTTTCCCATCTGTTTTTTGTATGTTTACCATGTCGGGTAGCGGGCTGCGTCTTGTTTTGGACCACGGCCAAGCTTTCTCGGTGCAACGAAGCAAAAAAAAACTGATTTTCCCCATGGATGTTCCATGTGATTCCCCCCAGCGCTGGCGCACCGAGTTCCTCCTCCAGCGGTCCCCAGGTGCCCCGAAACTGCGGTGCTGTAAGGGCCAGGGCCAAGTGGCCCACCTAGGCGTGGAGGGCTACCGAGGGGTACCATAAAAATCTGGTACCAGTCATGGAAAACGATGGAAAATCAATGAAAACCATGGGATTTACAATGATTTTTCATGGAATTTTATAGTGATTCAATGGGATATGAATGAGATTTACCCTCTGGTAAACTAACAGTTTGCTGTAGAAAATCACCATTTTTAGTGGGTAAATCAACTATTTCTATGGCCATGTTCAATAGCTATGTGTGTTTAGCAGAGGGTAAATCTGGGACCAGCCATGGAAATGATAATGGAAATGGTACCATGGGAATATGAACAATAATCTATTTCAGGGAATGGACAATATAACATTTCCATCTATGATCTGGTACCAATCAATAATGATAATGACAATGATGGTGAAATGCATGGAATGGTGATCATTGATCATGGTTAAAAAGCATGGACACATATCATGGGAATAATATGTATATGTATATATATATAGTTGAAAATGATGAGATGGTGATTTACTGGGATTTAAGGGGCTGAGGGCCAGGGGTGATTGATAGCTACTTGCCAGGATCCATCTGGAAAATTGGTGTCTTTTTAGGGGGGAAATAGTGGCTTCACAGGGAAAATGGGGATGTGATACGGATATATATAACTTATATAACCCATATTTCATTGAAAAGACCTGGTTTCCTGCAGATTTTCTCCTGAAACCAATCCATTCAAGTGTCGATGTGTTCATTCTTTTAGATGCAAGAATATGATCACAAATCCTGGCGAGTATGGAAAACATCACATGGAGGATCACCTGCAACTCACAACTGGTTTTTGTTTCCCCAGTTGTACGCCACCAATAGGATAACCCAGGGGAACCACTATATCCACTATCAACCCCAACCAAAATAGGGGGTGTTACCTTTATGGCTGGGTAACATGTGGTAACCTTTACACTTTAAAATGGAACGATGATGGTTATTCAAAATCCGGGATATAAAGATGGTGCCTCTATCGGACTCTATCGGAATGCCCAGTTTACGTTTATGGTAGATTGTGGTGGGCTTGATTTACGTTTTGCTTTAACTTTGACCTTGCTTTTAATATCTTTAGATTTCTCTGGAAGCATAATCCCCGAAACTTGATGAAAATAAGGGATGGTTTTCAGAGGCCTTATGAAATTCCAGGACGTCATAGATGACATTCACCTCATTTGGAAGTGTAAACTGAACATGTTCTATCTATGTTGAAGGATCATCCTAGCACAACACCAACATTCTTCATCGTCGGGGGGAAATATCTGGCGATCTGATTTCCGGAATGTAACCTGTTTTTGCCTGGGCATATGGCCATAAAATGCCATAAATATAGAAGCATTTCTACTGCTGTTGATTCTTATGGTGCTTGCAATTTACAAGTACCCATTTACCACGTGCTAAGGTTGGTCACTACTTGTAGAAGATTTTCTAGTTGCTTAGGGATATTTCACGAATTGATAGGGGATGTACTATTTGATCCATATGTTTGAAAATGACCTGGGCTCCTAATCTAAAAAAAGCTCGCCCCCTTTTGGGCATGATTTCCTTGGCTGCTGTACATCATGGTCTACATATCCTCGGGCAAATGGGTGCAAGAATTTCATGAAGTCGAAATTTCAAGAAGGATGGTGCCATGAGAACCCGAAGCAAATAGGGATTGGACACATGAATTTTTGTGCATCTTATTTGCATTCTTATGGCACTTTAAATTTTAATGGTTGAAGTTCTAAGTATGTGAAGTGCGTCCGCATTCTTGTGTTGCCTCCACTTTGGTTTTTAGGAGTTTTAACTTTAGTGATTTTAGTGGATTCTTAATTAGGGGTGGGGCGCCTATTCCTACGAGGATAGGATGCTGTGAGAAAAAGAGTAGCAGCCGGCGATGGGATGTGACTAATTTAACATCCCAAGTTGTTTCTTTCAAAAAATGATGGTTAACCGGTGCACCCAATTCATTGAAACCCATGAAAACCACCACCCTTGACCCCATCCCCCATCCGCGATCTGCCTGAGCTTCATCGTGTTGCAGCCGAGCACGCTCCGCCTGGGCCAGGGGGATGACTGACCCAACATCAACCAGGTGACCTGGTGACCTTTCTGGTAGCTGGGTAGAATCAGAAATGGTGGGGTTACCTGATGGTTATGACTAACAGTTTGCCAATGGTTTGTTGATGGCCCATAGAGCCATAGATGGTTTACCTAGCTATAAAATGGTGGATCTTTCCATGGCAAACTGTTAGTCATAACCAGATGGTACCTGATGTTTATCGATGTTTATCAATGTTTACCATCTGGTTATGACTAACATAGCCATGGAAAGATCCACCATTTTTAATAGGTGAGCCATCTATAAATGGGCCATCTATACCATGGCTATGTTAAATAACCAGAGGGTACCTTCAAAAAATGAGGATTCAAACTTTTTTTCAACTCGGAAAAATGAGGATAAGATTTACCAGGGCTTAGTAAAGGTTCAGCCTCATGGCCCTGGTGGAAACATTCGTCCAAAAAAAACCTCTAAACATTGGGGAACGGCTACGGATTTCCATCGAACCAAATGATCCAATCGGTTAAACCCATGGATTTCCTTCCAAAAAATCTTTTCGGAATATTTTAGACTGGCTTATTAACATTTATTAACAACTACTAATATCCACTAATATCATCTAATATCCACTAGTGAATCCACTAGACTCCTACACTCCAATCCGGGTTTATCACCCATGTTGGATCCTTTTAGACCAGATGTTATAGGCTGCATCCCCTGTTGGATGTCAATAAACCCCAGTAATGGGGCTCTTGCAATACCCCAAATTCAAAACACAACATGTTTCAAAAGAAAAAGGGATGACAAATTGGCGTTGATGTTTGACTGTACTTTGACTGTACTTTGACTGTAGTTTGACTGTAGTTCACCATGGTTCACCATGGTTCACCATGGTTTACCATGGTTTACCATGGTTTACCATGGTTTACCATGGTTTACCATAGCGACTGAGTCGGGGGAAACAAACAGAACAGCCACCCTGACGTGAAAAATGCACCTCGACAGACTCCAAGAGGTGTCGGAGGTCCGGGCTGAAGGGCAAATCTTCGAAGTCGAAACTGCCCTCCTCGTGTGCGAGTTTCGGTGGCCCTGTCCCCAAAAAACGGTGGAAAAGGATGGGAAACCATCGAAAAAGTGGGGTTTCACTTTTCATAGTGTTGTTTTCCTAGCCCCAATGAACTTTATGTAGTTGATGCATCTTTCTTTTTGTTTGGTGAAAAAAAAATTGAGCCGATTGGAGAATGAAAAAACAGCGATGTCTGAGAGTTGGTAGCCCCTTTTGGTGCAGAGGGTTGGATATTTCTCAATGACCATGTTGCTTATTTCTTTATACCTAGCCCGGTTTTCACGAAGCAATGTGTATTTGTTGATCGTTCCTCCATTTTACTGGTCCACGTTCTTTTTATCCTCATGTTCAAACATAGTATACATGGGTTTTAGATCTTTTTAGCATGCAACTTATATCCCTGAAACCATTATGGTTAACACCATTATTAATCATTAACCATTGTTAACCACTATACATTAAGGGGAAAAGTAGCCCAGTCTAAGTACCCCATCCCGCTCCGCGGTACGTCGCAGACAACGCTCCAGTTGCTGTCTTGACCTGGGACCGATGTTCGAAGCGGAAATCTGCGGTCATCTGAAGTGGTCCCCTCTGGTGAACTGTCACAGTTTGCTATGGAAAATCACCATTTTCAATAGGTAAATCAACTATAAGTAGTCCATTTTCTATGTCGCTATGTCAAATTACCAGAGGGTATGTAACTATTTTTTGGCACAAGAAATTGAGATGTTTAACCAACAGAAATGGATATTTTTCTTTGTCGGACTCAGAAATGAAGATGGAACAAACCATGTCATGTGGACTGGATGTCACCAGCGGAAGTGGATTGATCCATGAACATTGGCAATGCCAATACAGACAGATTGAAGCAGCAAACATGCGATTGCCGTTGTTTTCTTCAACATGGATTACCCTCTGGTAAATTAACATAGACCCTGGCAGATGGAAGACTAGTTTCCATTAAAAAGTGGTGATTTTCAGTCTATGTTTATTTACCAGAGGGTATATAAAACCGTAAGTGCCAAAAAATAGGACTTGATTTCAGCAGCGAAAATTGGATTCAACCAGCCAATATACAAGACGGTGGCCCCTACTTAGCTAAGTTGGCTTAGTTCAGTCGGTTAACTAGGTTTTATGGCAGATATATCTACAGTAAGATGGGGCAAACTATCCCAACAAACATGATTTGGGCCATGTTTGTCCTGTCATAAAATCACATATATAGATCAACTATAAGTCACCATGTTTCTCGGCTTACGGCTCTATCCTAAGATTTACTGATCAGCTATATCAACTGTGACCATGAAAAAAATGATTGGATTTGGCAACCTCATCACATCTCAAAAAAAAAAAAACATTGTATGGTTGCAGTTCATAGGATTTGGTTGCCCTCTGGTAATTTGTTACAGTTTGCGACATAGAAAATGGCCTACTTAGTTCGTTGATTTACCTATTCAAGATGGTGATTTTCCATAGCAAACTGTGACAGTTTACCAGAGGGTACAAATAAACTGGTTTCTTGTTTCCATATTACCCTCTGGTAAACTAACGTAACTATGGAAAATCACCATTTTATGGCTGGGTAAATCCACCATAAATGGCCACTTTCAATAGCTACGTTCATGGGATTTGGTTACAGTAAATCCATTCTGAAACCCCGAAAAAAACGCCGATACGTTTTCTCGTTTTCGTGGCTGGCAGATCCACCAGCAATCACCATCATCATATCCCTATATCATGTTATATCCACTTTTTTCCATAGCTATGTCAAAAATAAGCGGAGGGTATAGATGTTGCCCAAAAAAATATCCCTATATCTCTATTATTGCACACACACCTAATATATATATATAGATATAGATAGTATCATAGCTATGTCAAATAACCAGAGGGTACCCTCTGGTAAACTAACAGTTTGCTATGGAAAGTCACCATTTATAGTGTATTTACCCACTAAAAATGGTGATTTTCCATAGTTATGTGACAGTTTACCAGAGGGTAAACCTCAAGAAATCACCATACCTCCCGATCAGTGGAGCCATGTGGAGCCTCTCCGTGACGTCCTCTTCGCTTCCATCAAGGCCCTGCCGACAAATCTCCTGTGAAGCTGCGCTCAGTTGGGGCCCTGACTGGGAACCATGGTGGGCGTCAACGAACGCGACAACAGGGGTCAGTCCAAAATTGGGTGCCCAAAAGTCTTTGTCATAATTGTCAGAACCTTTTTCGCCATTAAAATGCCGCTAAAGTGCCAAAAATTTGGGCGTCCTTCATTTCTTGGGCATGTTTCCAATAGAAACACGTCTCGTCTCTTCACGACTTCCACGTGGCGAACAACCGGGCGGTCCTTGCCCACCGGACACCGGAAGAGGCCGAGCAACGCCGCCTGACATGACCAACAGCGACAAATGGAAATGCACAACATTATAGCAACCGGCATCATCATCATCATCATCATCATCATCATCCATTGATGGATTGATTTATGTTGGTTCATACATGGGAAAATCTACAGGACACCCATATCCATCATCCTCAACCCATCTCCCCATCCCGCCGTCCCAAACGCGCCGTCACCGCGGTCAGCGCCTGCGGCTCGAACTTGGCGCAGCCCAGCCGTGACGCCTCCCGAGAGGCGCGCACCAGCAGCGAGAGCAGCTGGTCCTGGAAGCGCGTGAGGAACTCCTGCGGTGACACGGAGACACGTCAGTGACACGTTCCCAAAAAGAGGCCATGTTTATTGCATATGAATCAAGTGGGGGGGATGGCAAAATCATGGGTTAGCATTCCAAGTAGAATTCACCATAAAATATCCCGTTTGTAGATTAGAATGCCATTTTGCCATGTGAGGAGTGTTCAAAATCCTCTGTCATTATCCCTAATGGATTGTGATATTCCCCCTATATTGGGTAGCACAACCCTCTACAATCATCAACCAACAGAAATTCTTGAACACTGCTCAATTGTTATGTCAGCGCCGATTTATTGTTGAAAACGCTTTGACTTCCACACTGGGGGGTACCATCACCTTCTCCAACTTCTACAAGGTTGCAAGATGATTCTTTCCAACTTAAGAAAAGAGGCGATCCTCAGGGTCAACCTTTCAATTGGGGGGGATGGTAATGATAGGGACAAATATGTGACAACACATCATAATTTATCAGGTTAACCTCTCCAAGATTATACATTATTAAATTTGACCTGCCATACTTTCATACATGTTGAATACAATTTTATAATATTTTATATATCTTTCAGATACATGTAATAAACTATTAGGTTGACCTTCCATATGTTCATATATCATCCCCCCTCCAATCTCCAACCGCACCTCAGCCCACTGTGCCGCCACCAGATCATCGGGCTGCGACTGCGCACCGTGCGGCGGCAGGAACCTGGGGGGCAAGGTGAGGCCCCCGTTGTGAAACTGTCACAAAAAAAGGTGATTTCACCAACAGAAATATTAATGGGTTTAATGGGATTCATATGGATATATAGCTGATGTGTGATATGTTGACTTATAGCTGGGAGGTCTCACCTTGTATCATATCAAACAATAGAACAAGATCATTATAGGTATATGATATATATATATATTATATACTATATTATATATATATATATTGGTAACCTATGATATAGTCTCTTGTAGCTCTGCTATAGGATGTGTCTGTCTTTAGATCTATCTTTGTTCAGCTATATTTCCAGGGCTGCAAGGATACAATATCAATAATTTACATTGACATATATGCATATGTTTATTTAATGATACAATGTGTTAATGAATGATGATTATTCATTATTTAAGTGCTTAATTATGCACTTCTGAATTGCAGAAGATTCTATGTCCAAACCTAATTACCTGTACACATGTTGCATACATTGATTGCCGTTGATAGCCATTGATATCGCATGTTTTTTCGTGTTTTGTAGCTGGGATAGCCGCAGAACCTGCTCTGAAAGTGGCGCTTCAGTTCCAACTGCAGGTTCGCCTCCGCGGCGGTGGGGAAGTCTGGTGAAGCCCTGGATCTGATGGGTGGAAGAAAAAATACCGCGTCCCCAATGGTACACCAACCTATGTGCAACCGTAAAATGCACACATCAACCAGCAAATGATGGTTTTTTTGAGAGTTTGCTTTGAGGCAGAGAGGATTGCAGGGAATGTCCCTGAAACTGTCGGAAGTTGGTGGTCGCCTCTGAGCTGTGGATGAATGTTGGCTTTAGTGAATGAATCAGGTAAATCCCGAATAGTGGATTAAGATAGTGGATGAAACTAAGGTAAGTTGTTTGAAACTTGGAAACATATATCAAATATTCTAAAATCTAGTTCCAGAACCATCTTCCAATCACATTTTCGGTGGTTTCAAGTTGGTCAGCCAGCTCCATCTTTGGCGCCTCTCCCAATCGCGACCTGGCTTGGTAAAAAAGTCTTGGTGGCTTCCCACCGCACTCAAAAGATCAGTAAAATCAGTGATGGGAGAGCCCAAAAATGAGACAAAAATATACAAAAAATAGCAGATTGAGAATACAACCGGGGCATTGAATTGAATATGGCAAACGCGCGGGCAAAAGATCATTTCGCTATTGGACATGGCCCATTTGGACTTACATTTCAACTCGCAGCAGGGGAAAGATATTGAAGCCAACCTCTGCGTCAAGAGACCCAAATATTTCCAGGCTTTACTTGTCTCAGAGTACCTGAAATGGTCTGAAATCCCTTCGCCTCCTTGGCCAACTATTTCAAGATATCAACAAATCATCCCCAATCAACCACCATCAGCTCCATTTGGCTCAGGCGCTCTTGGTAGACCAGCTCGATCTTCGCAGTTTGTGCTTCAGCCTCCTTTGGCGGCTGCTGAGGTCTGGGGCCAAAGCCATTGCTCACATCGTTTTGACATGTTTTGACCTTGTTCCCGGTGCCCCCCCCCAGGGGGAAAAAGTCTTCAGTCTTGCTCGCTTTTTCTGTTTCGCTGTTGTTTTTTGGCCACCTTTTGCGGATCGCATCCTAAATAGTGTCAAGTGGTGGTGACATGTTCGATTTTGACATGAGCTAACAACAGTCTCCAGCGGCCACTCAAGGACTTTCATGTATAATTATATGAAATTATGCGCATATGAGGGAGAGAGGCGGAGAAAACAAAACACCAAAAAAAGGAACTTCAATTGATTCTTCAACCTATTTCAACCTTAGAGTTTACCCTCTAGTAAACTAACAGTTTGCTATGGAAAATCATTTTAATGGGTACCCTCTGGTAATTTAACATATCGACATAGAAAATGGCCATAGAAATAGTGGATTTTCCGGTGATTTTCATTGATTTTCCATAGTTATGTGACAGTTTACCAGAGGGTAAATCACCATTTTTCGTGGATAGCCAGTGATAAAACATGGCAATGGAAAACCCCTTAGAAATGAAGACTCCTTTTTAAAATCAACGAACTAAATGGCCCTTTTCTATGTCGCTATGGTCCTCCTTGGTGAGCCAGCGGCCGCCGACCCACTGCCATCGCTTGCCCATCTTCGACTCCAACTCCTGGGCCAACGAGGTGGGGGACCGTTGGGCCACCTGGATTCACCGTGGACGAGGGAAGGCGAGAAATCCCAAGAAACCCCATAGATTTCATGGCAAAAACCGTGGTTTCCGGCAAATTTTCTCGGTTTCTAGATCCTGTGAACCCTGAAAATTCAAGTGAAATTGAGGGGATACTTTGGGGCGCTTCCAGTTAATTTGTGCGGGCAACAGCCAACCCTTGTGAGAAGCAAATCTGTAAGTAACAGCTATCTCTTGCAATCAGTCCCAACGATTTCCTCTACTAATTAATCATGATTTGCCCAGGGCAGCGCTATATCCGCAAAAAGGAATACGGTGGGTGGCAGCTGATGATGCCCTCCAACTAGGGAGCCTTTAACGAGCTTTCTTCACCACCAACAGCCTGCGGGAAGGATCATTCTTCAATTTAGAAGCTAGTTGTTGCATAATGCTGTATAGTCGCAGCCGGTCATCCAAGCACCCCACACCACCTGACACACACCGCACCTTCTCGTGCTCATTGTTCCTGGCTTTCTCTCGCTCTGCCCAGCGTTGCTCGCGCGTTTGTCGCCTCGGTTCTCATAGCAACCAACCGGCATGCGCGCCAAGCGCCACGGTATAACTTGGGACACTCTTCCAGACACAAACAGTCACAACTGAGATGATCTGGTGATCTGTTCAGTAGCAGGGGCATTCTGCATCTCTTTTTCTGAGGGTGGAAATGGTAGGGGTACATGAGCAGGTCTGCACTACTGAGAATGGAGTAACAAGGTAACAAGAACGGAGAATCATACCATTTCACACCCAATGACACATTCACCGATTCCAGCCTCAATGTTCATTTGGCATACAACCCGTGCCCCAATAGCTGGCCAGGACCTCTTCTTCCAACCCAAATTCCCCTCACTTTTTGATACCTTTGCGTAGACGCTTGCAGCTCTGGCACTAGATGCATAATCCTTGGTGGTGCAATCATGAATTCCAGTAGGATGTAGTCGATGGGTCATCCACTTGGCCTCCATATGGAAATGGCATTAACTTGCACTGAATTAGAAGCAGGGAGGCTGTCAGCAGGATCTGCTGGGCTTTCAAACTGGGATAGACTTCTTGGCCCAACCGGTTTTGCCCCAAATGTGCTCGACCTTTTCACGTGACCATTGAGCAGTTCCGAACACCTCTGTAGTTGCTTTATTGCGGCTTTGATCAGAGGTGTTGAACTCTATGGCAATCAGCACACAGTTTTCAGGGGTGTAGCCGAGTGAATTGTCCAGTCTTTCAAGGGACATCCGCCAGTCGCTGTGAGGTCGCTTGTACTCCAAAGGCACGCCGGAGTAGTAGCAACAACCTCCTTGCTGTTCCAGCATGTGAAGCACCTGCTGCAGGTCCAAGGAAAACGGCTGCCCTCTTTTCCTAGCTCGATGCCTCGCATTATTCAAACAGTTTCGAACATGCCCCCTCAAGGTGGAACTGAAAGCACGATGGTACTCTCGCTTGCAAGCTTTGCACTCCCCACCACGAACAAGTGCTGAAGGAGTGAAATTGTGAGGATCAAGAAACTCTGCACATGCACGGCAATAGACATAGTCTTGGTGAGGTGCAGTCGGCTCAACTGCTGGACACTTTGCTCGACGAGTTGACAGCTGTGGCCTATGGCGAGCTGTCTCGATGTCTTTGCGCAACACCTCGAGATCTACATCCTGCTGTCGCAAGTCAAACACTGCTTGAACCTTCTGGTGCGACCACTGGGCAGTTCCCTTGACTGTTTCTTTCCTGACTCCTCTGTGCCGGCTGCAATCGCCTGTGTTGAACTCTGCAGCAACAAACACACAGTTCTCCTTAGAATAGCCTTTGCTGTTGTCTCGTCTCTCTAATGACATCCTCCAGTGGCTGTTTGGTGTACATGTTTCCATTGACACACCTGAATATGCGCACCTTCCATGCTGACGTCTTACCATCTGATAAAGGTCATCCCAAGTCAAGGTACACTTCAACTTTTGCTTGGCTCGCTTCTTTGCCGTGTCCAGGATAACTTGAAGATTGCCCCGCAAAAGCCGACGTTGCTGACTCTGATATCTGTTCATGCACCTCTTGCAGTAGATCAGTGGGATCTGTCGGCCACCGCTTTTTACCAGTGTAAACGCATCCTCTGGAAGCATCTGGCCGCACTTGTTACATCTCCACCTTCCATGCTTGTCAGGCACCCTCCGTGGATTTCGCCTCGTGGGGTAAGCCTTTTTTTCGATGGCCTCTGCTAGCCTCTGTTCCCACTCACCTGGCTCTAGCTTCTTTGGCGCACACGTGTGAAACTTTTCCACATCCAACCCTCGAGGCACGCAGGCCCTTGACACAAGTGGCCCAGAACTTTGGCAAGCTAATGCAGCTGCTGGCCTCACATGCTGCAGTCCATCCAAATGAAACCACAAGCTGAGTGCCCACAGCACCACGAGGATCTTCAAACCGACCCGGCGATGTGCCACTGCTGAATGGCTGCAAGGTGCCATCATCCCAACTACGGAGTACCCGGACACGACCCGCTTCTTTGAGAAGAAGGGCAACAAACACAGTGGCAATGCTGCCAAAATCATCCCAACCAGCAAGTGGCTACAGAAGAAACCATAGCCAGTCAGTCCTCCAAGCCGGATGATTCCATGTATCAGCCAGTAAGAACCATGAACGCCGGTCACTAATCGCTAATCACTTACTAAGTTGGATGATCGTGCCAGGAGCGCCAAGTACAGTAGGCATTCAACAGGAAGCAACTCAAGTGGCAGTCCTACGTTGGAAGTTATCAGCCTTGTCCCCTTGTGATGTCCCAGCCAATGGCAGCCTCCTCTTTTCTGGCTGCAGCTGTCAAAATGGAGGTCGCAATGGCATCTCTACACAGCGACATTCCACAAGCAACTGGAGTGACAGGTGCGGCTCAGAAAGATGGACACAAGACGGGATTAGATGTTTCATGATGTCCCACAAAAAGGACAAGAAATGGCACACCATTTCATAGCTGTTGTTACCCCCCTAAAGTCTGTGTCAAACAGATCTCATTCGGGTCCCAACTTCTGAACCGCAAACGCAGACGCAAGCGCGCGCGAATCATTGCCAAAGAGCCGCCGAGGCATGCTTTGAAGCAAATAGCGCACTCCAAAATTTGAGCCACCCAGAGTGAGCTGGATCCATTTCGGAGCCAATGGATCCACACACACAGAAGTTGCCCTACCTAAAGGAACGATTTGAAGCAGAAGATGGCCCCATATTGCCCCATGGATAGATTATGTGCTTTATCTATCTGATAATGGGGGACTCTGTGGTGTATTTCCACAACATTGTGGTTGCCACAGGTAGGGTAAGACGGAACCCCAAAAATTGCCATGTCGGAAGATCATCGTCCGATGAAGGCGAGAACATCGGCAGCGAAACGTGCTGGATCCTCCACCAGCATGAAGTGGCTACCACCTGGATTTTGACAAAGAGCAGAGGCAAGCTGGTTGCCAGAACGACGAGTCTACCAGGTTACCAACTACCAACACAGGAAAAGTACACACATAAGAGGAAGACAAACCGAAACAACTATCGACTATCGATCAAAAAAATATGGGCATGTAGAAACAACCTGAAAAATGACCAACATGATTAGGGAACGAAACTTAGGCAAATCACAAACCACAGCGGGTAGGCGCTCAAAAACACTGGCTGCCGGAAATTCAGCATAAATCCACCCACTTCTGTATGTTATCCGAGCCACCACAATCCCCAGCCAACCACTTCTCAATATCCCCCTGTTGGCCTTCCACCATGACCAGCTTGGACTGAGGAATCTGCGAGGCAATCCATGGCGTGCAGTCCTTCAGGTGGCTGCAGGTACCTCCTAGCCAGCGTTGTCCCGCTCCATCCCCCATCCAACATTCCCATCCAAACAAACCCTGAAACTTTAGCATAGGGGGTACCCTCTGGTAAATTAACATAGCTATTGAAAATGGCCATTTATAGCGGATTTACCCATTATAATTTGTGATTTTCCATAGTTACGTTAGTTTACCAAAGGGTAGATCATCCAAAAAATTCACAACACATCCAAACATGATCACAAATGCAGTGATTTTTGACATCCCCCCCCCAAAAAAAAAAGTTATTCCAATCCAAAATCAAGACTGGTAAAATCTACTCCCCACCCCATCCCCATCCCCATCCCCACACCCGTCCTATGCACAACGTGGGCAGCGTGATCCGCGGCAGCACGTCCCGGAAATCCGCCGACATCGTGTCCAGCACCAGCCGCGCCCCCGCGCTGCGGGGCACGCCACAGGCGGCATCCAGGGCGGCAGCCTGCATGGCGTCCACCAAGAAATGGCCATTGGAGCAACAAAAACCGGGATGTAAGGGGATATAACCTACTGGTGCTTAGTAGGGAATGGATGGGACTGGGGGTTGCTGGGATGATTATTGATAGTTATTGTGGATCATTCCCTCGTTCACTGCTAAGCACCAGTAAGATCATGTGGGAAACCCAATCACAAACCTACCATTTGAGGATGATTTAGACCACACATTTCTGATGATTTTGGGGATGACTTATTATGGAGTTCACCGCATTACTATGCTAACAAGGTTGGTCACATATTGAAGTAAGGCTTGGACTTCATCACCAATATAGCAACTCGCCAACAACCGTGAAAATGTTTCTCGATAAATCTTGAACTGTTTCCGCAGTTCAAAGACGGCTTCAGTGTTCGTTGCCATTGTCTACCAAAAAAAAACTACAAGCAACTGACAAGGTGACATGACATAATCACTATAGTGCTCATGCACCTCTACTCAAATTTCTTCAAATATCACCAGCAGCAGGCGACTTGCAACCCACTTAACCCACTTAGACATATTCCTACAATCATGATAATCCCCTGTATACAAAGGATAGTATAAACATGTATAACCCTCAAACCCTCTCAAACGCCGCAGTTCCAGCACCTTGGCCTCTGCTGGATAGTTTTCTGTGAACATAGTTGACCTGGGATGGGTCAAAAATATTGGGCTCCTTCCTGGCCTGGAAGGCACTGGTACTGTAGATATATAATTCTAGTAGGTAAATATATAAGTGAATAGCCCCGTTTATGGCAAGGGAAAAAAACGTTAACCTATGAAACCAAGGCTGAACCAGAACATCCCTTCTCTCTCTTTATGACGAATGCTTTGAGTTCAAGAGCCTAAAAATAAAAGGTTTGACCAATATTTTACACCCTTCATTACCTTGAAAGTCAAGCATCAGCATTAGGCATCACACCCAAAAAATTGTCATGTCAAATCATAAAAGTAAAAGTGACCCAAGCAGACTATTCCGCATCAGCCTTCAGGGTCCCAACATCAACCTTCAAAACCAAAACAAGAAAAACATCAAAAAATAATCCTTTTCCCAAAAAACAAGTACCATATATCTCCTCCCCAGGCACAGGAATTCGCGTCTTGGGTCCGCCTGCTCCTCATCCGCCACGTCGCTCACCAGCTTCAGCAGTTCCTCCCCCGAGGCGTGCGCGCCGTACTGCGCGCGCTGCTCCAGCGACCAGCTGGGACGGATGAGACCTGATGCCATCTGGTCGCAGAGAATCAGCTTGGAGATCTTGTCCTGGTTGGAGATGGCGGGGATGATGTCCAGGGTGGGGAGACATGAAAAAAACTGGCTCATCTTTGGTGGTTTTTTGGGGGAGTCTTCAAAATGTTGGGGAACCAAATGAGAAAAAAACTGGCCCATCTTTGGTGTTTTTTGGGGGAAGTTTTCAACATTTTGGGGAAAAAATAAGGGAAAGCCTCATAATCCTCATATACCACCAAGCTTAGTGGGTTTCCAGCTCTGCAAAAAAACGATCTTGCAAGGTTCCCCCCGATGCTATCCCTGGCGGTCCTGACCAAACAGTTCCAGGTATTGCCACATCACCGCACCACCCATGGAATGCCCCGCCAGCACCACTCCTGAAGCATAGCTGATGGGATAATTTCTCTCAAATTCTTTTGATGTTGAGATGTTTCTTCTCGCACCATCAACCAGTGCATCACCTGCTTAGATGGGCCATGGATTTAGTTATTAACTAGTTAGTAAATGGATCATGATTAGGACATAGGTTATAATATGTTTCTTTTTAAGCCACTTACTCACCAGGAATCGTTAATCCCATGGCCCATCTAACTGCGGTTGGCATCCCCTTTGCTGGATGCCATGATCGGTGCCACAGCCGCTCCTGACAGCTCTAAGTGTTCGAGGAGTTCACGGAGATCTTTGGCCATCCTTGGTGGTGTATAGATGTAAAAGTTCAAGCCAAAAAGAATCCACTCAGACCCCCGAAGCGAAAAAAAAAGTTGCCGATCTTGTAAAGCCTGCAAGAAAAAAAGAGATCTTAGGTATGAGATGTTCCCCCATTTTGTGGCAAAAGATCAACGCATACTAAAACTGCTGTTCACCGGTCAGTTGCTCCCAATTTTTGATGGGTTAAAACCATGTTTTGTTGCTTAAACCACCACGTGTGGTGGTAAAACTTACCCTTTACCAGTTGGTGTCCGCAAAAGACATCAATCCAAGAGAGAAAACATCAGAAAACATCAGAAAACCCTAAGATTCGACTAAAAACCATGGAAAACCCCTGATTTCCCCTAGATTTTCCCACCCAAATCTCTCCCCCCAGCCCCACCTGGCGAGGCGATACCCGTAGCTGGGTGCCTGCGACGTGCCATGGCCGCGGTGGTCCAGGGTGATGCAGCGCAGACCGCGGGCGGCCACGGGCTGCAGGCAGTCCACGTAGAGCCTGGGAGGAACTGGAAATATTGGGTGCCGAATTGTGGGTTAACCACTATTAACCTACAATTAACCTATGATAACCACTATTATAATAGCGTATTACTCCATCATAATAGTTGGTAGCTAATTGATTTTTTAATCGCTAATAATTGATGGGTTAGTGATGGATTAATAGTGGTACTTAATGGATGTTTTGATTGGTTTATAATGGTTTAATAATGGTTACAATAGTGATAGTTGGTTAGTGGATTTTTGATGGTTGATAATGGGTTAATGATGGATTAATATTGTCAATGGTTAACAATAGCGGAGTGCTAGTTGGCTAATGATAGCCTTTAGCCAATGGATTTTTGATGGCTAATAATGGGGTAATAATGGATAAATGATTTATAATTCCAAGTGTGCTGTTCGTTTGGCAACATGGCCAATCAAAGATGCCCTGCCAAAAAAAATAAGCTTTCGGCTGGTTAGCAACTCTGCCCATGTGTCAAAGCTTCGAGTGTTAAAAAGTTCCATCCAAGATTTACCCAGATCACCCCAACTTGTCAGTGGTGATGGGCAAACAGAAAGCAAACATTGGATCAGGGATCAGGCGAGTGATGCTGAAGAGTATCCACTGCTCTCTCAGCATAGCGCCCCAAAAGAAGAAGCGCAAAACACAACCCACTGACAGCGTAATCCTCTTTCGCAGCACCACTTTAGACACCACTTTAGTACAGTCATGATCTTCATTATCCTTTTGTTCCGTGGATTCATAAAATGACTGTCCCAGAATTGTCCCAGCGGGTCCCAGCCATTCTGCAGCCCATCTGTTTCGTTTTTGGCCAAGCAGCCACGCAGGCTGACAGAAGGCTGGAACAAAGACCAAGGTCTCTATGCCTCGGCTGTAGTGTTTGGCCGGTGAATATGTGCATGTTAAGAAAAAGAATGCGTATGATATCATGGGTGTATAAACATATGGTACAATATACATGCCGTAGGTAAATACCGTAGATACACGTAGATGCATATGGAGATAAATAGAGTATTTCATGTGTATATGTTTATGTATACATACTGTACAACCATATACTGTGTACAGGCTGATGCTCTTCCGAAACGCAAGAGCACACCACAAATTGGACCCTATCCAGGAGTAACAACTATGGTGAAAACCAAACAGCTTCATCAATCAACAAAGATGGGAAGATCCGGGAATCCCGTTGTTTTCTGAGCAATTTTTGGATGTGTTTTTTGAATTTCCCTGCGGTGGGAGGGACCATAGCCCACTCAAGACCCCAACGTTCCTCCGGCCTTCACTTGGGCCCTGCACGAGGTAGTTCAGCGTGACGCCATCGGTAGTATGGAAGGACGGCATGGCACCAGCAAGGCAGTGGAGTGGGGTGCAAAGGTTACGGGCAAAGATTCACCTGGCTAAACCTTGTTCGGTTTGACTAGGATAATTTTTGGGGTGAAGAATCTCGGGTGTTGAAAGGACTTGGGCATGGATCCGTTTGCAATTTCCCTCTGGTAATTTAACATAGCTATTGAAAATGGACATTTATAATGGATTTACCCATTGAAAATGGTGATTTTCCATAGTTATGTGACAGTTTACCAGAGGGTTGCTCCTTTTGTCCGCTCAAATAGCCGAGTTTGTTGCAGGGGCGGGGTCTCTCTCGGAGAGGTGTGAGCCATGCAGCGGAGGCAGAGTAAACCTAGCTCCCTGAGACAATTGGGCGTGGAACCGAGAAAGCAGTACTTGGTGGATTTGACAGCCCCTTGGGTATAGATTTAAATATATATATATATACACACACACCAAAATGGCCAAGGATGTAACGATGTGAGTCCACTGCCAGATGGATGGATGATTACCCTCCAGTAAATTCAGGTAGATATGGAATCATGTGGCAAACCCAGTGCCATAGTCACCATCCCTCTACCCATTTGGTCATTCGACATCATCCCATACACGGGGCCCAGTTTCAACCTCTCAACCTCCATCGTCTTGGCGATGGTGACCCCATTGGGTCTACCACAGTACCGGTTTTCCAACAATTTTTTTGAGAACAGAAGAGGTGCTGCTGCTGTGTAGGCTATATATATATATTATTTAACATTAAATTATGGGGTTATTATTCATGTAGGCCTACTATTAAATATATTAAATATCTTTTTCAAGCCACCCACCAGTGCCTTCCAAGTGACTCTTCCCGCGTCTCCATCCCCCGGCGCTGCTGCGACGCCCCATAGGCACAGACAGTAGCGCCGCACACGCCGCGCACGCTGGAGGTCTGTGGTGAACCCGGCAGGGTGGCACCTGTGACCGTTGGAATCCCCCCAGGCCTCAGCTAAGTTGGTTTATACCCTCTGGTAAATTAACTTGTTGACCCTGAAAATCACCAATTTTTTAGAGGAAACTAATCTTCCAACCCCAACAACTACCAGGGTCTATGTTAATTTACTGGAGGGTAAGTAGGCTAAGTGGTGACTAAGTGTGGGGGTTATGGTAGATGTATCGAACCAGTTGGATGATGTTGGATGGGGTAAAGCAACAAACATCACTGCTGCATTTGGAGATACAAGCACATCAATTTTGCACAACTGTGTAGCTGTGAAGTGTAAATTCCAACAAGCCATGAGTCTGAGGTCGGCAATCTGCTTTCGCATTTCCCATCAACTCCCTTCAGGAAACAAAAACACTACCGCCGGCTGCCTGTCAAAGCCGCTTTGGTAGATAGTGACCTGCCAAGCTCATGGTTACCGAAGCTAATCCCTCCGATTTCAAGAAGAGCATTCACAAACAGACAACTCGAGCTGTGAAAGTTGCTTCAAATACTTATTTACATATACCAAATATGAAGATAAAGACATATATAACCATATGTATATATTTATACAGATAATTCAAATATCTACCGTTTTCTCTTTCACCATAAATAACATATCGTTATATGGGGGGTTCCATAAATGGGGGATACCCCAAAATGGATTATTTATAGGGGGAAATCATGGAACATCCTATTAATGCCAACCCTGGATTAATAAACCCCTAGATTGTTTAATTGGGAGGGTGCCATAAAAAAGTATCAGATTATGACTATTGGAGGAGTACTTTCCTACCTTTCCTAATTCATAAACCGTGGTTGAAATTAATCCGGGGTTGACATTAAAACTGATGATTTTGGGGTACCTTCCATAAATTGTGGATACCCCAAAATGGACGATTTACAGTATACGGGAAAATCATGGAACATCCTATGAAAATGGATGATTTATGGATGATTTCGGGGTACCCGGGTACCCTCTGGTAATTTAACATAGCTATTGAAAATGGCCATTTATAGTGAGTTTTCCCATTAAAAATTGTGATTTTCCATAGTTATGTTAGTTTACCAGAGGGTACCCCCATCTCTATGGCAACCTCCATATGTCAAGGCATCCCCCGGCCACACCTCCCTCGCTTCGGCGGTAACGCCGCGGTGGCCACGCGCCGCAGCGCCCAGCTGCGCGAGTCGAGGGCACCGCGAGCGGTGCCTTCGGTCGGGTGGAAATCGCCTGGGGCTGTCGGTGGTGGTGGATGATCCAACTCTATGAATCCCTGGCTGGCATAGTAAACCAGCTTTCCACCAGATTGTATAATGTCAAATATGTATATATATATATATATATTTATATTTATATTTTATATATATACTGTATATATATATATATATTCATGTGCATGTTTGACGTTGAAGCGTGTAAAACTATCTTCGAGAAAAAAAAAAGGAAATGGTCGGAATAGTGATGATTATAATCCTGTAAGACTGATGGAAATAACGAACTCCAATAATGAATCTCTGTTTGGCAAACATTCTGGTAAACCAATGCTAAGATGAGCCCAAGTCGACAATTTTCTGACAATTCTGGATATTCAGGTGCTTTGATTTAGCTTAAAAATAGAATCCGGATCTACCATTGGGCTTGACATCGTTTGACACATTTCAAGCAGGATGCTGACGGGACAATACTGTCCACCTAGAAATCTGCATGACTCATCAAGCAACCACGGACCATCCAAGTACCCAAGTGTTGCGTCCTACAATTTCTACAGTCCAAATGTCCTCATCTCAACCCCATCTGAATAAAAAAAGCATTGCTTAGTATCATTGGGGGGCTATCCATTTGAGTAGCCAACATTAGCCAAGTATCACAGTTTTCGGGGGACATCCCTATCTTTCATCCACCAGGCTGTTGATGTTGATCATCCCACCCACCCCACCCATCTCACCTGGCCGTTGGCAGAAGTGATATAGCTCCGAGCACACCTCCATCATCACGGAGCCGGTCTTGTTGCCTCACCGGGTCACGGGCGCCTGGTGACTTGGGACACGTTGCTACAGTACCCTCTGGTATTGTAACATAGCTATACATAGCTATGAAAGCCATGGCCTCTTCAGTTTGTATTTACCACATTTATATCTATTTATCTATGTGAAATGATGGTTGTCCAAAGCTTTGGAACTTCTTTTGTAAAGCTCTTGACACATCGAAGCATCGAAGTGCGACTGCACGGAAAGACTTCAACTTGTTACGCCGAACTTCGGCCGATCTTTGGCGAATTCGGCCAAGAAACCCACCACCACGCCATAGACACGCGCACCGCAGGATTTCGCTTCCTGGTGATCTGAGACATGTTGCACATGGATTTCCGATCATTTTGCTGGGTTTGTACCCTGTTGGCAAACCACCAGTGTTGGTTCACAAACAGATCTTCCCAAAAAAGTCATGGGCTTGCCATGTGCTCACCACCATGGGCCATGGTTTACCAATGACATGACCCACCCATGACTTTCCAGGCCTCCAATTCTTCCATGACTTTTTCTTCCACCCGTGGCACTTCACCGTCCTTGAGCGGGCTGATCCCTGGCTGGCTGGGCCACCTTTTTCAATGGAGCTTTTGATTGGAAAATCATGTGCAAAGAGCGGAAAAGCATGGAAAAGCTCCATTGCTCTGTTTAAGTACCAGAAGGTATACCGGTATACCCTCGTTCAATTTTCTAAGAATACACCAGGACAACAGAGAAAAACGATGGTTAAGGAACAAACTCATCAACGTTACAACCACGGCAAAAGACATCAAAAGACCGGATGAAGAACCACTACCAATGAAAGTTGACAAAAATCAGTGGAGAACCAGAACAAAAAACCAACCAACACTAGCGATTGGCTGCCACCAAGGTCACTGTCACCAGCAACAGATCGGCATTCTGCCAGTTGGCCAAATGCAGTCGTTCCACGCTGGCGGTGAGCACCTGCCAGCGAAGCGCGGCAACCTTTAAAGGTTGCCTTTTAAACCTCCGGAAACCGACATGGAACACCCAAAAATGGATCTTAGAATCTTGGAAATTCATGGTTCGATACCTTTTTGCTGTGGAAAATAACATAAAGAACTCTAGAAGATGACTTCCCTTCGTAAAAATTGAAAGATCTTCAGTTTGCCCGCCTCGTTGAGAGAGGTGCCACCATGAAAGGCCCAGCTGAGAAAGTCCAATAAACCTCCAGCCAGGTGAAGCGATGGGTATTTCACTTGCAAAAAGCAATGGTTTTAAGCAGAAGAAATGAGATCTGGCAATCTAACCTAGCAATGGAACATCCCCAAATTCTGTTCGATTTTTCTTTAAGCATCCCAGGTGTTCTTCAAGTCTTGACCTACTGCTGGGAACGCCTTGCAGGTTGTCGGAAGTCAAGTCCAGCTCCATCTCCTGCAGATCTTCGCCTAGGGCTAGGAGAAGGACCTGCAGGAAGGGGGGATCCGAAACTTAGCCAAGGTGGTTGAAATATGTTGCTCAAAGATTTTGGATGATTGGGTAGATATCTCTATAGTTGGATGGGGTGTAAGAGCAAGTTATACTGTAACTGGAGAGGGGGCCTTGCTCTCAGGATGCAAAAATGCAGAAATAGCCCCAAAATCCACTCTATGAATCTACCCCCAAGCACCAAGCAGCCCGTGGAGAACGCGAAGAGGTAGCAGCGACGTTTCTGCTGCTGTGCTTGGCGGAGGCATTCAAACCTCAAGGCAAAACCACCTGGGTAAGTCCTCGCAACCTCAACAAACGCGACCAAGGCACACCAAGGCTTTGGCCACGGTCTCGGGTGCACCTCCTAGCGCTTGAACACGTCGTTTCAGGTTTTTTCGCATGTTGTCAAACAAACCTTCCAAGCTCCAAAAAAAAACAAGAGAAAGATGTAAAGTCTTAGAAACACAACACTACCAGTCATTATCATGGGGTCACTGAATTGCCAGCTCCAACTGGTTCCCCATTTTTTGGTGATTTGTTTTTTTCATACAACCATAGCACAGCTCTCTCCTTTGCGCCCCATGCTGCCACTGGTGTCCAGGCAAAGGATCAAGGGACCATTCTCCCCAGCGGGGCGCATCTGCCGGAAACCAACGGGATGGAGCCGTGCGGTATACCCCGCGACTACGTGGTGAACATCTGCAAAGGTAAAGAGATATCTGGTGTTAAAATGGGATCCCCAAGTCACCATGGGTTTCAATACCAAAATGATCTAATTTGGATGATTTTGGGAAACCTCCATATACAAGCATCGAATTTGAAAAGAGGGAGTTGTTTCATCGTTGGACACATCTAAAAAAAAATCAGACCTGGGCGTGCGGTGTTTATGGATCACCATACCCCATAAAAACAAAAAAACATGCAAGCCATCAAAATATCCCCATTTTCCCATTGTTGGTTGTTGCATCCCATTGTATAAACCCCATGAAATCCCCACGAAGTCCATCAAAATTCCCATAAAAACAATCAATAACCATTAACCACCATTAACCATTCATAATCCCATTAAGTCCTCATTTAGTCCATTGAAAATCCAAAAACAAACTCCCATGATGTCCCTTGACCATGGCCTTTTTTAATCCACTATAAATCCATTAAGTTCATAGAAAATCCCATCAAACTTAATGGATTATATAATGGGATAAATAACTCCAATTAATCACTATAAATCACTATTAACCATTAATAACCCCATCAACCCCCTATGAACCCATCAACTTCTATGTCCCATGATGTCCCTTGACCACCTCCTCGGAGAGGCGTTCGTGCGTTGGCACGTCCAGCCACGAGGCCCTCTGGTAACTCAGCAGCGACTGTTCCAGGCGTCGCGAGTGGTGCAGGGCCCTGGTGCCGTTGAAGTTCAAAAATTGCGGACATATGGGGATGTATAATAGAGGACTAATTTATGAGAATTGCAATAAAGGTTAATAGGAGTGCAAATGTTTTATAGATTATAAATGTTTAAGGAGTCCTAAATGTTGGTATTTATAAAGGGATGTTTAATGGGAGTTATATTGGGATTTCACCAAAAAATGAGATTAAATTGGATTTAATGGGATTTAACATTGCGAATTAATGTATATATTTGGGGAAAATATCAGAGGAATATCGTGGAGCTACCCACTTGGGCCTTTATATTCTATGGAGCCCCAATAATGATTGGCCCAGTTTGGCTTGTGACATGGTAGCTAGAAACTTTGCCAACCATCAGCACCAACCCGTCGCAGGCCTCACCGAACGGTGGCGACGGCCATAGACCAGCAAATGAGCCTCGGTGGGCTGAAACTGTGCGGCAGGCGCTCTCAAGTGAGTGGAAACACTTGGACCCACCGAAGCTGAGAGTAACTCTGCTTTCAAACTCAGGTTTTACGAGCTTCTAACCACGCATAACCAGCCAATTCTCCCGTTCTTCTGGTTCGAAATCACCACTTTTTATGGTTGAACCCGCCATTTCCCCCCTCCGTTTTTGGACCACGGAGGCTCCTGAACAATAAACGACTCCTTCTGGTAGTCTCAACTGGCAATGACCAAGTTACCCTCTGGTAAACATACAAAAAACTATGGAAAACCACCATTTTTAATGGGTAAATCCACTATTTCTATGGCCATGTTCAATAGCGAACTGTCAAATTACCAGAGGGTACAATGTATGTCCATGAACAAGTGACATTCCTATGAAAAAGATTGACATTGATGGGATTTTCCAACAAATCAAGTTTTAGATTACCACAGGTTTCATCCGCTCGCATAAGATGATCTTGGGCTGGTTCCCCCACCATCCTAAGCACCAAATCCATCCAAATCCACTATCTGATTTTTACTCAGATCCACTTTTTTGTAGTTTCGATCCACATTGTAGTGGTGAGCACGTCATTTTTCGTTGGTGAAAGTTGACGCCATTCCTTCTTTCGTTGCTTAAACCACCTAATTTTCCACTGGCTAAATAACAATTTGCGCTGGTAAAATCACCATGTTCACTCGTAAAAAATCCGCATCATTCATAAATCCCCAGTTTTTCTCTTGTTTTTACCCAATTTCAGCCCAAAATCCCATGTTCCCTTAGACAAACCACTCATTGGATTGGTTTAAGGGAAAATCTACAGGAAACCATGTTTTTTACCATCAAATATAGGGTTTTCCTGTAAATTTTCCCATCATCCAATTCTATGAACCACCCCTTTCCCAGGACCCATCCCCCCACCTCCATGGGTAGCATCAGCTCCACACAGCCGCTCCGCGTGAGCCCCGCCGTCTGCGTGGGCGCAGAGACGCTACGCGCCACACCGTGGCTGGCGACCAACTCCTGGAACCACAGAGCTCAGCTGGTGCTGTCTGCCCGGGCTTCTGCGCGAAAATGGTGGGTTTATAGTGGATTTACCCATTGAAAAATAGTGGATTTATAGTCGATTTATCCATTGAAAATTGTGGATTTACCTTACCCTTATGGAAACATGGATAATTGAAATGGAAATGGATAATTGAAATGGGAGTAAGTGGGCCATCAGTTGGGCAATGTGGTGTTTATAACCTTAGCCATTGAAAATGGTGATGTTCCATAGTTTTTTTTGTATGTTTACCACAGGGTATCTGGTTGGCGGTGCAATAACCATCTTGAAAAATATGACTTTGTCAATGGGAAGGATTGTCCCATATATGATGGAAAATAAAAGCCATGGTTGAAACCACCAACCAGTTACTGGTGCTAAACGTAGGGAATGAGGGAATGATCCACAATAAGTATTAATAATCCCAGCAACCCCCATTCCCATCCATTCCCTACTAAGCACCAGCAAGAAAAAAAATGAAAAACTTGGGAGAACAATATTCAGGAAAATAGGAATGATTTTGAAACTTATGGAAATTTATTAGGATTTTTGTTTAAAAAACTGTTGTGTGTTTGATTTTCTTGGATTTAGAGAGAAAAATTCTCGGAAAGATTGGAAAAATAGTCGGATATCTTCTCAGAAAATTGTGGACAAAATTGGGAAAAAAAACTCGAACTAAATGTACCTATTTATTTCCCAATTCATTTTCCTATTTATGTCCCTAATTATTTCCCTATTCATTTCCCTGTTTATTTCCTTAATCAAGTCCCTATTCATCTCCCCATTTATTTCCCTATTTCCCCGTTTATTTCCCTATTCATTTTCCTACTTATTTCCCTATTGATTTCCCTAATTATTCCCCTATTTATTTCACTAGATTTTTCCCTTTTTTTCCCTAAATTAGTTCCTTATCTATGTTCATAGTTTTTTTCCTATTTATGTTCCTAATTATTTCCCTATTTATGTCCCTATTTATTGCCCTATTTATTTCACTATGTATTGCCCATTTTATTTCCCTATTTATTTCCCTATTTATTTCCCGTTTTATTTCCCTATTTATTTCCCTTTTTGCGTCCCTATTTATTTCCAACAATATTCCCCTATTTATTTCACTATTATTTCCCTAGTCATTTCCCAATGTATTGCCATATTGATTTCCCTATTTATGACCCTATTTATGTCCCTATTTACCTATTTATTTCCCTATTTACCTATGTATTTCCTTAAAATGTCCCTATATATATATATACCTACTTATTTCCCTATTTATATATATATACCTATTTATTTCTTTATCTATTTCCCTATTTTTTCCCTAGTTGTTTCCCTATTTATTTCCCTAATTGTGTCCCTATTTATTGCCCTGTTTATTTCACTATGTATTTCCCATTTTATGTCCCTATTTATTGCCCTATTTATTTCACTATTATTATCCTATTTATTTCCCGATTTATTGCCCTATTGATTTCCCTATTTACTTCCTTATTTATGTCCCTATTCATGTCCCGATTTATTTCCCTCTTGATTTCCCTACTTATTTCCCGATTTATTTCCTTAATTCTTTCAGCATTTATTTCTTTATTTATTTCCCTCATTATTCCTATTTACCTATTTATTTCCCTAATCCTGTCCTTATTGATTTCCCTCTTTATTTCCCTATTTATGTACCACTTTTTTGTCCCTATTTATGTCATTATTTATTTCCCTATTTATGTTCCTATGTTTTTCCCTAGCTATTTAGGTCTTTATTTATTTCCCGATTTATTTCCCTATCGATTTCCCTAATTATTTCCCTATCTATTTTCCTATGCGTTTTTTCCTGTTCATAACAATAATAATAATAGATTCCTTAAAAGTCTTCAAAAGTTTTGTGAATTCCTCAAAATTCGTCAAGTCGTGTTATGATCCACCCATCAACGGCTGCATGGCCCAGCTGCCCAGCTCCACCTCCTCTTCTCCCGGCAACCATCGTCTGGGTCCCTTCACGGCCGCACGGCGACCAATGCGGTGCACCAATTTCCTACGAAAATCTGAGGGCACCCCCACCACCCGGCCCGACTTTGCTACAAAAACGGTGACTTTTCGTTCGGATTTAAAAAATCCCAGAAATGCTCCATGGTGCTGGTATATTTACCTACAAAACTGGGTGATAAAAATGGGGTAAATGTTGGTAAATATTCCAGCACCATGGAGCATATGGGATTGTTTCTGGGATTTATACAACTGATATAAGATATAACTATGTATGAAACATTGTGATTTCATGGGGTTTTATCGAGGTGCTTCCCCCCAGTTTGTTAGCTAGGTATAGCTAGGTTGGTTTATAAGCACATTAACTGGTGGTTGTGGTAGGTATACGATCTTATCTTCTGTAGTTTGTCGGATGAACTAAACCAACAAACATAACTTGGAGGGAAAAATGTCAGGTTGCTCACTGGGGGTAGACCCAACAGAAACCCTCAATATTCGAAGTTGTTTCAAACCCACAAATGGATCCAAATGGTAAAAGTCTTTTTGGGTTGGGTCTTGTGGGATCTGTGACACAAATCCGGGCAAACTATAGTAATTGCCCGTCCTCATTCAAAGCCATCTGCATGGTTGTTCCTCTGACAAATTTCCATGAATGGTGAAGTCGGCCAATGAGGCCGCTATATTTTATATCAACAGTCAGATTGACGCGTCCTTGCCAAAAACAAGACATTGACAATTGATGTGTCCAAACTGGATAGCCCAAAAAGCACACAACCAGGAAAGTGATGATAAACCATCGGAATTTTGATGGATGGCAAAGTTGGTTCCAAAAGGTTCACTCTGATATTGATGTATCTCAACTGGCACCAAACATATTTATATATAATGTATATAATGTATATATATATATATACATACATATATAAATAGATATATACACACACATGTATATATATATATATGCAACATTATATAACATACGTTATCCGATATTCCGTAAAATTCCCGACTTTGCCGCTTCAACGCCCCATCACAGGCAGCTTTGCACCTCAACTCGGGCAGCTTTGCCAATGTCTTTCGCAGCTCCCGGGCTGCCCGCCAGCCCTGGAGCCACATTGAAATAGCTTGTAGGTTGATGTTCACCTCCCCGTTCATATGGCACTGTGTCAAAACCTTGTACCCCTGGTGATCATCAAATTAAATAGCTGGTAAATGGATGTTCATCCCACTAAAAATGGTATTAACAGGTATTGATCCATACCCATATGGGAACATCATGGACTTTTGACCCATCATATCGAAAATGCCATGGAAATCTCCCATGTGAATAGAAACCTTGACTGGTGGTTTTCCACATCTATGGTGACTGGTGGACTGGTAATCGGTCTATCCAAGTTGGACCACCGGATCCTGGATACCCGGCCAGGTTATGACGGACTAACATAGCCATGGTTTGTTGATGGCCCATAAAAATAGATGCTTTACCTGGGTTTACCTAGCTATAAAATGGTGATTTTCCATGATTTTCCATGGCAATAGATGGTTTCCCATAGAAATAGATGCTTTACCGAACTTAAAAATGGTGAGTGATTTTCCATGGCGAACTGTTAGTCATAACCAGATGGTAAAACCGTAAACCTGAACCTATCCTCCATTGATGAACCCTACCGATGGTGAAATCCCAACGGTTCTCCACCCAAAAAATTTACGCAGAACTCCTGTCCTCGCTGCTCTGCCAGATGCCCTTGCCCCCCGTAAAGTGCTGAGCCAAGGATTGGGCGCCTCCCAGGCCAAAAGCTTCTTCCTGGGAGAAAATCTGTGGAAAGATTGAGATCAAATTGGATTTAAATTTAGATGTGACAGTAGACATTGATTGGATTGTATACTGATGTTTCATCAGGTCTAGGTTTTTATATAAGATTAGATGAGAGGGCAATAGTGGGTCGATCCGGACAAAATGGCAGATGTAACCCAAAGTAGCAAGCTCCCTACAAGGTGGTGCCCCATAGTTAGCTAAGTTGGTTTATAATTCCAATAACTATGGTTTATGGTAGATATAACTATAGTTAATGGGGTTTATAAACCAACTTATAACTATGGGGCACCACCTTGTACAAGGCAAAATTTGGAAATCCTGGTTGAAACTGAGGAACGAAGACGAAAGGACCGAGCAACAATGAGCCGCATTTCTTTCATCGGTCGACAGGCCCCAAAGAAAAGCACCAGACTTTGCACATACTGTCACAATACAGTTGTTCCATTGCCAACAGCAGTGACTGTTGGGTTTCAATCTCTGGGAAATGGTGCATCACAAATGCAAACTCATCAAAACCGGGGTAGACCCTGGAACCCTGGAATCCTTAATGTTGGCTTGCAGAGCTGTGTTTTCATTGGTTCGTTTCTCACGATTTGTTGTGCAGATCCCTTCCATTCCTAGTTCGACATATCTACCATAAGTCCAACAGTTAACCTAAAAAACTAGATCAACTTAGATATCATAGATCAACATAGATCAACTATATCAGATATAAATCACCCTTCTTGTTCCGGAAAAATCCTTCTATTTCAATCAACTTCACTCAACGACCACTCAACCCTCCCAGGGCCTTCCATCCCGACGATTTCGTTCAACGCCGCGGCACTGCTTCGTTCAACGCCTCCACCGCGGGCTCCCAGTCCTCCCTGAATTCCTCCATCAACTCCTGGAGCCCAGCGGGCCGACGGATGGTTGGAATGACCTTGTCTGTTAATTAACTGGTTAATGATGGTTAATTAACTGGTTAATGATGGTTAATTGACTGGTTAATAATGGTTAATTGACTGGTTAATTGACTGGTTAATGATGGTGGTTATGGTTAAACATGATGGGAATTTTAACCATCAATCTGGTTGGTGGTTGCTGCTAACCCCTCTGAAAAATCATGGAGGGAGTGAAAGTCAGTTGGGAATTTGTCCATTCCCAATATATATGGAAAGTCAAAAAAAACATGTTGGTGGTTTTAACCATCTTGAAAACTACTAGTCAATGGGAAGGATAACATCCCATATATTATGGAAAATATTCAAGTCATGTTCCAAACCACCAACCAGTTGTGTTCACATGGCTTTACCACATAAAAATAGTGGATCGTCCCATTAAAATAGTAATTTTCCATAGCTATGTGGCTGTTTACCAGAGGGTAACCCCACTGATCTTTTCTGGAACGTCGCACTGAGACGAGAAGGGGAAGACCCCTGAAAAGAACCGGTGGCGGATTATACCGAAAGACGCAGGCCGCCTGCATGAATCTCCTTCCCAAAATGTAACACCTGCAAGCATTGTTTGTCATTTGGTAATTTGAAATAGCTATGGGAAACATCTGTTTTTGCAAGGTAAATCTATACATGAATATAATTGGCAATTGTTCATAGCCAATTTTGTTACATTACCAGATGGTATGTATATATAATGTGTGTATATATATATATGTGTGTGTGTGTTGTGTGTGTGTGTATGTGTGTGTGTGTCAGGATGAAATCAAACAGAACGACAAATACACACATGTGTGACTGCATGCCAACCTATATCTTTCCCCCTCGGTTGCCCTTTTTACAGCTGCATGAACCATGCCATTGTTCAGGATAGTGATCGCTACATACCTGGAGCAGAATGCCATGTGCAATGTCTTATTCAATCACAAGGTCACGATTTACCTGTCCTTACTGGACATGATGCTTGTATGAATAGACAGCAACGGCTTGCCCACTAGACTCACTAGCCAGTCTAAACCACTACTGCCCATGTGAATGGTGGCCTTACTTGAATCGTAGATGCACACCTCGGAGAAAAAAAACGTTGACGTAGATGTTGTTTTAGTGCATATATGGCATATGTGTCATATTTCTTGTCTTACACTCTTGCACTCCATCTTTCTGGTATCCTCAACCACCTTGGAAAAGGGCAAATTGATGCCCGTCCAAAAAGTGGGGCGAACTTTCCACGGACGCGGCGAAGGCTGGCGTGATCGCCGCCGGACACGATCTCCGGCTCGCCACCCATTGGGCCCACGTGTGCAAATCTGGGCCCACGGTTCCGGCTGCTAGGTAGTGCAACCACTTGCACGTTCCCTGCCATGCAACCAGCTGGCTGATCATTTTTTTGGTCGGGAGTCTATGAGGGTGATATTATTTATGGATGTTTGAGTAAAAGTAGGATATAAACCACCAAAACGCAGGCGTACCAGGTGGGTGAGATTGGTTTAGGATCCTTATTCCAAAAATAAATGGAACAAGATTGAACCCGCCAACCAGTTGGAAAAGGACTTAGATGATCTCTGATGTAAAAGATATCGTTCGGCATCAGCAAATCAGCAGTTACAGGGCAGGATACAAGCAAGCGAGATCTAAAGGTCCCAATTGAGACTGTATAATCTGTATAGTGGCTTTATCCAAGAACGTAGGACCCCCAAAATTTGATATCATGGTCGAACTCGATCAAGGCAATCACCCATCGGGGTCCAAAGTCCTAGACATGGCCGAGTTCAAACTCTCCCTGCCCGCGCGGTTCAAAAGAAATTCTGCACACAGGCCTGGAGTATGAACTGAAGATTGGGACAAACTCCCGGGAGTTGTCTGCTGGGCAGGTGGGAAACAAAGTCGCGAGTCGAACCACCGGTCCGATCCAAGCAATTTGGGGCGTGGACCAGTGGACTTTTGCTGTTGAAAATCACCAAATCATCCAGGAAAAGGTTTGACCATCCCGCAATCAAAGCTGCCCCAATTCCACCGGACTAAGGCTGATATTGGAATTGAAATGTCGGTAAAACCCTGCTGATGCGCCTACCAAAAGATGCTAATCCGCAACATCCATTGACATTACTCCATCATCCCACTTTACGCAAGGGATCGAAAGAAAGGGAACCCCCCCAGTAAACTGGTGTTTCGTGGATACAGGCTTGGCATTGATGAACCGTGGTTTGGTGCTAGAAACATTCTACCAAACCTGATAGAGTTGCCATATCCGTCCATGTCCACCAAACGCGTGGCTCACCGCGTGTGGTCGAGAACCCGCCACTCTGCCTGTACCGTGCGATATTGAAATTTGTCCACTGCGAAGGGCCTCCAACACAAACGCAACAGAAAGTGCATGGCTGGTGGCGGCTGCAGCTGGCTTGGCAAGTGATTTGCAATAGTAGGGATGCACACGGTCTTTTCAACAAAATGGTATCGAAAATCGATCTCCTTGAGGGATTCCAACAGGGGCAGTGTGCAGACCTGGTTTCAGGACGTTAATGGCAACCTTGGCCACCTATGGCCACCTTTCCGCCAGTGGCTGTCTTTACATCTCCTTTTGTTGGCAAGGAAAGGTGAATTCCTATACATGGGAATCTGTGCATCTGTGCTCACAGCACCATCGCAAGTCTCGTTGGCTGCGATGTTCTCCTCATCTGGGGCAAAGCTTGGGGGAAAAAAATGAGGAAACGGATACCATCTGCAAATTCGACATAGCTATGGAGAATCACCATTTGTAATGGGTATTCGTCTGTAAATGGGCCATTTTCCATAGCTATGTTAAATTAACAGAGGGTAAACCATGAGATTTTCAGGATGCTTTTCACAGAAATGTCAGACCTACGCATGCTGGATGAACATATTTGCGGGTACCCCCTCCTTATTTGGGGCTGGTGATATCTCAATTCCCCATGTCTGTTGGTTCCATCCACATTTCTATTGCTACATCCACTTTCTACCCTCTAGTAAACAAACATAGCGACATAGAAAATGGCCATTTGTAGTGGATTTACCCATTGAAAATGGTGATTTTCCATAGTTATGCTAGTTTACCAGAGGGTACTTGTTTAAACTCCGTGATTTTTGTGTCGCGAAACGATCCCCAGTGACATGAATTTTCATCAGTCGCCAACGGCGGCATGGCCGGACTGGCGCTTCTTGGTGAAGACCCCCATATGGAAGATCCCAAGCCAATGCATATTATATATAATACATATATCTATGTTAAATATGGTTTATTATCCATATAGATAATGGAATATCTACCCCATGTATATGGTTTATGGTAGATATAACGAACTAGTTAATGGGGTTTATAAACCAACTTATCACTGTGGTTAATAGGGTTTATCATAGATCTGTATGATTTATATGGGGCTTTCCTGAAATGGGGGTATCCAAAAATGGTTGGTTTATTTCATGGAAAATCCCAATCTAGAATGGATGATTTGGGGGTACCCCTATTTCAGGAAACCACCATATCTGTGTGTGTGTGTGCAATTATTTTTATGGAATATTCCCAGTTACATATAAGTGATCTCCCCAGCCCCAATGAATTAATCACCGCTGCCAACCAACTCTTTAACAAATGTTCATATAAGTTATCCTCTGGCAATCAAACATGGCTTGCTGGAAAATCAATCATTGACAGATGATGTTCCCATTAGATCACCTGTCCCAATTAGACCCAATCGTTAGTCATGGGCTTAAAACAATGGAAAATAAACCACCCATGGCTGGGAATGGTTTCTACAAACCACCTATCAAAATGGTGATTACTGGGGAATAGTTTGCTATTGTTTTACCCACATTAACCATGTTAGGAATTTATAACCCAGTAAAAAGGATCTACCCCAGTTGTACGTGGGTTATATTCCCCACCTACATTTGAAAACCCCTCCTGAGCTCTGCTGTGCCGCTAGCTCCGCTGCGCAGCCAACAGTTCCGACCCAAATCTCCTGGACGCCAGGCTGCGTCGTGCCAGAACGGAGGAGGGAAATGGGGCAATCAAGCGGAAAAACCAAGAGAAATGGGGATCGAAGAAACCAAAATAGGCCAGTTACCCTCTGGTCAACTGTCACAGTTTGCTGATGGGAAAAATCCACCATTTTTAAGTTCGGTAAATCCACTATTTCTATGGCCCATTTTCCATAGCTACGTTAGTTTACCAGAGGGTAATCACAGTTCAACAAAAATGATGGAATGGACGAACAAAATCTACGGAAATGTTCGTAGCCCAGGGCTGTAAACCAATGACTCACTGGGTCGATGGAGTGGAAAATCAGTTTCTGGTAGGTATATCTATAGTTGATGAGGGCTTAAGGGACACCACCTTGTACAATTTGGCTGGGAAGCAACTAATGTTTATCTATTTTTCCCATTTTATCCCATTTTATCCCCTTTACATTCTCACTTTCCTTGATTGAATCACCATTTTTCTTGGGTAAATCACCTAGTTGCCTTATATGGCAGCTCAACCAGCCCTCCAATATATCCCCATATCCCGATGGTATCCCCATTGCACCACCGGTATTTTTTGGCGAAATTCCTCAACCGGGCCCCCGCACCTGCGGGCCGCGCACATGATGTGCCGCCCATTGGCCGTGCGTCGCAGCCGAGGGCCCAACAGGGTCAGTAGTTCCACGATGCGTCGCTCCTCCTGCGCCGGGATCATGAAACCAACCAATGGGCCCAGTGGGATATCTATCTATCTATCTATCTATCTATCTATCTATCTATATAGGTACATATATATATGTGTGTGTGTATGTGTATATATATGTGTGTGTGTGTGTATCACTGATGGGTTTATGATGGTTTATGTATAATCTGGGTAAAAGAATGTCATAAACCACCCATGACTGGGAATGGTTTGAATCCCACCTGTAAACATGGTGATTTGGAGGATGGTTTATTATTGTTTTACCCACATTAAGTGCAGAACTACATATGCAACTATAACTATCAAAGTATAAAACTATCCAATAACTACGATAACTACTAATAACTATATAAATTTGTAAGTTTGTAAGCTTATATAAGTAGTGTATACCTATAGTTGTAGGGATAAATATAATGACAATCTAATGAGATGCAACCAGGAGGGTAATCATATGAATCATATGAATCATATAAACATATATACATATCTATATGACACCCCCAAGACCAACCCTTCTAGCCTTGTGGGTGGTAGTTGCAGTGTTGTTCACTTCTTTGGCGATATAAAGCCACAAAGGCCAAGAAGCCAGACTGGGATAAAACGAAAAAATACCGCACCTGAATTGGAATGCAGCATTACTTTGCTGACGTGAATATAATTGACAAAAGCCATGTTTTTCTTTGTCCAGAAACGGGTCGTACCCCAATTTTTCTTCCAAGTTTTTGACAAGGAACGGACAAAAGCCGTTTTTTCAATAAATATGTTAATTAAAATGTTGCAATATATATATATACATGTGTGTGTGTGCGTGTGTTCCTTGAAGACAAATGCATTCCTTGTCAACAGGTGGCAATCTTTTCAACAAAGCCCTCACTTTTATTTGGAAAGACGCACTGTTCATCTCAAAGAGGCAGCATCTGTGGGAAGCTTTTCTTTTGGCACAAACAAGTGTTATTCTGAGTACACACTGTGACTTTCAAACCAATAAATGTGCACTCTAGAAAGCACAATGTGGCAATACATGTACCAAATGTACAATATTTCCTTTCAAAGGTCCGCGGAGAAGTATAAACTAGAAAGAGATGGTGGCATGTGTGGCCCAGCTGTGCTGAGGCTCATCCAAACGACTTACCCACTGCAGAAGCACAACGCGTGAGACAAGCTACAGCACGCAAGGAAAAAGAGCCCAAGGACATGTCTACCATACAAAAAGAGGTACAGTAGGTCTTGGGGAGGGATAACATATATGTATAATATATATATATATAGATACAAATATATATATATATATACTGTATAGTGTATACAAATATAATCAAATCTAAAATTGGGGTCAGCAATATACTGCCACCTTTCGCCGCCAAGCGCGCCAAACGGCGCACGCCGTGGCGCTCCTCACCACCTCGGCATCCCGCGATCGCGCGTTGCACGATGTAGTTCCCAAACCGGTCCTGGAACGGAACGGAACGGGTGGAGACTGGGACACCCGGACACGGACACGCTGACACCAACCGCCAGGTGGTTGTCAATATCTGGTTGGTGGTGCAAGAAAACCATCTTGAAAAATATGACTTCATCAGTTGGGATGATGACATTCCCAATATGGAAAAAAAACAATGTTCCAAACCACCAATCAGATTATGATGATTAAGGGGTATAATAGGGATATAATGGGTAATGGGATGTAATGGGGATATATCAAACAATAGTCAAGATATACTACTGTAATTGGGATATACTATGTGTATAATGTCAACCCCGGATTTTGCTAAACCATCGTTTATTATATAATTAGGGGGGTACTCCTCCAATAGTCATTTCATCTAGTACTTAAATGGTACCCTCCCAATTAAACAGCCCAGGGGTTTATTGATCCAGGGTTGACATTAATAGGGATATAATGGGTAATGGGATGTAATGGGGATATATCAAACAATAGTCAAGATATACTACTGTAATTGGGATCAAATGTGGCAAACCCAAAAAAGACAGACCCCCAAAGTCATCAATAGTCATCAATAGGTGATCTAAACCCTCCAAAAATGGTGGTTCATTATTGGATTTACCAACTCCAAGATAATCCGTTATGGACGTTCACCTGGAAGATGTCGTTGTTTGCTGAAACCAGTCAAGGAAAGTTTGTTGCATCATGTTCGTCGACTATTTGTGAACCGAAATAATTGTTCAAACTAAAGCTTCGCAAAATGCCCCGCATCTCATCTGTTCCCTCTTCGATCCTTTGTGTGCTAACAATATCATCCCAGCTACGTAAAAAAAAAGTCCATCGAATATCTTAAATCCTCCCGTCTTACAGAATGTTCAAGGAAAAACATCAGAAACTACCCTTTGGTTATGACTAACATAGCCATGGTTTGTTGATGGCCCATAGAAATAGATGGTTTACCTGGTTTACCTATTAAAAATGGTGATTTTCCATGGCAATAGATGGTTTCCCATTTATAGATGGTTTACCGAACTTAATAGCATGGCGGATCTTTCCATGGCAAACTGTTAGTCATAACCAGAGGGTATCTGAAACTTTCAGCCCAACTTACCTGGGTTTACCTATTAAAAATTGTGATTTTCCATGGCCCAACTGTCAAAAAGAAACGATTCCGTGGCCAAGGCGCCAGCGCGATCAACAAGAAGACCGAGGTGCTGCCCTCTCCCAGCAGCGCAGCCATGACGGCGCCGCCTCGGTGGCTGTGTCGATAGGGAAAGTCCAACAAAAAAAGCGCCGGCAACCCTAGTGATTTAATGGGAATTAATGGGATTTAATGGTGATTTAATGGGATTTAATGGGATTTAATTGGATTTAATGGTGATTTAATGGGATTTAATGGGATTTAATGGGATTTAATGGTGATTCAATGGGATTTAATGGTGATTCAATGGGATTTAATGGTGATTCAATGGGATTTAATGGTGATTCAATGGGATTTAATGGTGATTCAATGGGATTTAATGGTGATTCAATGGGATTTAATGGTGATTCAATGGGATTTAATGGTGATTCAATGGAATTTAATGGAAATGTTATAGTGATTTTTCATGGAATGTTATAGTGATTCAATGGGTAATATTATCCCATTAAATGGATATTTTAGTGTATATCAATGGGAATATTATAATTATAGTGATTTAATGGGATATTAATGGGATATGGTATATCAATGGATTGGTTTTCTTGGGGAAAATCTTCACCAGAAACCATGGATTTTCCGATTTTCCCATGAAGATCATGGGGTTTTCCGGTTAAAATTTTCCCTTAAACCAATCCATTGAAACCAATGGAACCACTGGAAATTTACAGTATGGTCTTCCGTTCAATCACTCCCAGGTACATCAGAATTCATGTTTTCCTTATTTAGCGACCAAACATCCTTCAACAGGCCTAGGCCTATAGACACCAACCGAGACACGCTCCACCTGGAGATTGCTGCTACTCAGCGTCTCCAAACATTGGTCCACCACTAAGCTGGCGTGGCGATTTCGAGCATAGACCTGGCTCGGCGGACACGTCGTTTCCAGAAAACAAAGAGGTCGCTACTCTGGTAGTGAAACAATGGGCTGCGGAAAATTATCGATCCTATGCAGTCTATACGTTGTTTATAAAATGGGCGACTTTCTCATTTGTAATATTTTATATACCTATAAAAAAAATAAGCCTCAGCCGCACCGCTGCACCCCAAAAAATGATTATATAATATCATGCAGATAAACGAACAAATGGTGATTTTCCCATCAAAAATATGATGGTGGGATTCCGGGAACAAACAACAAAATTTCCATGGAAAATCCACAACAATCCACCCCAATATGATCGTTTTCAAGGGTCTATGGCGGTCTACCACATGGTAACCCCCATCCGATCAAGAAGCAGCCGGAAGCAGCCCCCAAAAAAAGTATTTGTTGGTGTCCAATCCCATCCAACAGCCACGATATATCTACAAATCCAAGACTTCACCTACATAATTCAACCAACTTACCCGGCCTGGTAAACTAACAAAAAGAAAGCTATTAAAAGTTGCCATGAATAGTTGATTTACCCATTAAAAAATTGTGATTTTCCATGGCTATGTTATCACCATTTTGAGAGGTGGTTTGTAGAAACCATTCCCAGCCATGACTGGTTTATGACATTGTTTTACCCGCATTCCATCATCAACCCAGCAGTGACCTCTGGTAAACCAACAGTTTGCGAAGTGGAAAACCACCATTTTTCATAGCTAAATCAACGAACTTTCTATGGGCCATGTTCAGTAACAAACCGTTAAATTACCATGTTCAATAGCTATAAATAACCATGAACTATAAATTACCAGAGGGTAACCCTCCCCAATCCCATCCCCATCCCTTCCCAGGCACCAGCAGCTTCCCTTCCTCCGCGAAGAGTGCCACGATGCGCCTCAGCTGGTCTTCGCTGCCGTGCACCAGCAGCGCCCGCAGCACGTTGTGCCCGTAGGCGTCGGTGACGAGGCGCTCCAAGTTGTCCGGTCTCCCGTGGTCAGTGGGATGGAGATGGAGCATGGGATATATGACACTTATGGTTGGTTTATATTACTCTATATGGCTGTGTATATGTATGTGTATATGTTTTTTTTTGGGGGGGGGCATATGCATGTATATACATAATATTGTATATATATATATATACATACATATAGATATAATAGATATAGATATAAAGAGATATTCATGTTTATATATATATATCAATGTCCGATTCAAAAAAATTAGGTGATGTGTTTGGGATTCTGAAAGCTTAAGCATCAAACCAAGTTCTTAAGCACAACAAAAGCCGATGTTACCCAACAAAAATCGGGTGGATTGAAAAAAATATATTTCCGTGGACACTCATCAAAGACCCTGGCTGGGAAAAACCTGAGACATTTTTGCTGTCTCCTGACTTGGGACCCATGAAGGCCCGACTGGAATTGAATCACCAACCATGTGAGGGACAAAGTGTGAAAAAACAGCAAATCCAGTTGATAAATGGTGGGTGACTGGGTTTAAAGTTAAATGGTCCCATTTCAAATGAGGTGTATATAATAGATGTATATTCAGGGCTTCGTAAATGTCATAATTCTTCGACAAGAAAAGGGAATAGGTCATCTCAAACATATACTTTTTTAAGTGATGCTCAATTTTTTTAAAAAAATGACAAATCGCATGCTTAGAAAAACAAAAAAAGAACAACATGTTTTTTATGCCTTAACGAATATGAAAAATCGATTCATGTTCAAAAAATTCCCTCCCGACATCCCAGCCCCGACCTCAGCAGCTTCTCCGTAAGCTCGGCCATGTGTGGCGAATGGCTGTGCTCGATGAGACGCTGCAAGACGCGGCAGGAGTACCTCAGCGGTGTAAAAGGAAGCCTGGCCCTCTAGAAATGGCCATCTAATGGGAATTTTCATGGCAATTTCAGGGCAACTTCATGGGATTTAATGGGATTTAATGGGATTTAAGGGCAACTTCATGGGATTTAATGGGATTTAATGGGATTTGCAGGCAATTTCATGGGTTTTAATGGGAATTTCATGGCAATTTCATGGGATTTCTTGGGGGATTTCATGGGATGCTAAGTTGCTTAGTTCAGTACAAGTAGGGATGCAAATGCTCAACCAATATGATTTCGGAGCAAGATTGGCCAAGTCCCAACTGCCATCCAGCAAGGTGGTAAACCTAAGAATCAACACCTTCAATGATATGGGGATGGGTCAAAACCCTGGTACCTCTGGTGAACCCCAAGTCATAGCTGGGATTTATGGATGTGAATAACCCACTAAAAATGTATCTATAGGTATTGACCCATACCCATATGAATTCTTAGTACCCCCCAAGTTCTAAAAAAAGGACAGTGGGCTGTGGTTTATCTTCTTGTCGAAAGAATTTTCTACATGGCAACTCTCCACTTTCCTAAGAACCACAGAGTCAGGCGACACGTCCAGAGCCGCCACCAGCGCGTGGTTTTTCAATTCCTCAGCAGATCATGACACCATTGGAATCGTGGAACATCCGCGCTAACGATAAAAAATCTGCCAAGGGGGATGTTGTCATATTCATTGTTAGCCAGTTTTTCAGTTAACCACTTAAAGAACATACATGTAAACCAGTCATATTCATTAGTTAGCTGCCATCCAACGTGTAAACACTCAGTCTTGTTGCAGGTAAACGAATGAATATTAACCAATTAACAACGATTCAAGGGTTAAAATATTCAAATATTCATTAAGCAGTTGCATTTGTTGGAGATATTATATTTTGTTTTGATTAATATTTTATAAGCTAACCAGCCTGCAGGGGAAAATAAGCCAGATCTTGGAACGTAGGGTTGCAGCTGGGATGACTTTTATTGGTTTCGCATAGGATACCTTCTGGTATTTCAACAACCTTTTTTCACAGGTGATTTGTATATAAATTGGCCTTGGCCATTTCCATCCATTTCCCATAGTTATCTCAAATGACCGGAAACTAATACCCCTTGCAACTATGACTGTATTTCTGCTTGGACTGTATGGAACTAGGCAAAGATCCTGCGCATGTTTTGCTTGGCATAACACGCCCCAGTTCCCAAGTCGCCGGGGGCAAGATACCCTATGGCAATTTTCCAAGGGCCAGGATAACCCCAATAAGATTCAAACAGTTGCGGAATGAAACGGAGTTTATTGTCCCATTGCTAAAAAGAATTGCCTTGTGATAATTTTACTGATTTGTATCCCACCTATCACTTCAAGAATGGTTCCAAAACAACCAGTGGCAACACAGAAAAAAAAAACTCATATTTGGTTTGTGCCAAATTGCATCGGTTCTACCACCTAATTACATCATCCCTGTCAATCGCATACCAGGTGGTACCCCGGCAATTATGTTCGGTTTGTAAACCCACTCAAGTAGAGTTATGATTGCCATAAGCCCTATTGAAACATGTGTCACTTCAACATGAAAGATAGCTATGGGGCACCACCTTGATATATTAGTTATAGCAGCCAGCACACGATCACCCCCAATCCCAGCCCTACGGCCCTACGGGCCAAGGGTCTGCCGCGATGAAAGCAACGGCTGTGGGGGGGAGCGCCTCCACGCACTTTTGCAGGACCTCATCCAATGCGGATGCATAAAAATGTAGTCTCTGGTAAACGAAGAGTTTGCGAACTGGAAAATCCCACCAATTTTAAGAGTAGATAAATCAACGAACTCAATGGATCTAAATGGCAATTTTCAATAGCTAACTGTTAGTCATTACCTACTAAGTGTGATGCAATGGATGCGGATGCATCCATTGAGGTCTAATGAAACCAGGCTTTCACAGGAGATTCCGTGGACCAATGGATATGGCTATGGGTCACTTGGCCATACTTGGCCCATGGTGAAGCACGTCTATGATATGGTTAAGTATGGGTGAAAATCCATTCATCTATCCGTTCTACTAGTTACTTAGTTAGCCTCCCACCATCAGTAGTCCATTTGTAGCTGAGTTTTCTGTCCAGCATTAGCCGCATTAGCCGCTTTCCGAACCGGCCGTGTTTCAGTACCAAGGGCAACAACTCAACAACTCCCATTCTTGAACTGGCTGATTCAAAAATTTTAGTCTGGTTACATCACAGTTGTTGCTGGGGTTATGAAATCCCAATTAATGTCCTGCTGGTCAAGTCATATTTTTGCTGGTCAATTCCCAAAGTTACTGGTTAAATCATCTCCGTTTCTAAAATCGATGCGGCCACAATTTCTTCAAGCCAAATCCCTGTTTCGGAAGCCGTTGAATCCCTTAATCACCATGAAATCACCATGAAATCACTCTGAATCAGCATGAACGTAGTTTCTTCACAACCCAACGCCGTCATCACCGAGCCACAAAATTGCCATGAAGGTGCTGACTGCATGAGAGCACCTTGCCTTTCGCCAGTCGGGGGTTCCAAGCTGGATTTCCCTGAAGGGCAATCAAGACCTTTGATTTTGCCTAATCCCAGCCATGTTTGCTGAGGATTTTCCAGCCTAAATCATGGAGGTAATCACCTGCATAATCGAAGTAAATGGAGGCTGTTCCAGCCATGTTTGACGAGGGAAAAAATCATCCATGTGATCTGATCCTCATAAGAATCCTGGCGGATTATCTCATCCATAAGTGGTTGCCAAATTTCATTGAGATGGAATGATGGACTCAAGTAATAACTGCAGATAACTGCAGCCAATACCAACATGAAGATGCTGACAGATTCTGGCAAGTGCATCCTTTATCTCATATCAAATGCTCGTCATTCAGCGAAATGTCATACAGCTCACGGCGACCCAAAGCTTGGGCACCTTTCAGTTCCTCCTTGAAAGCGTCCTGCAACCTGGGCGCTTTCAAGGCTCGGAAAAAGCCCTATGCAAGGAAACATCAGGAGATGCCGCGATGTGGCAATGTTATAGGAAACCTGACAGTCAAGATAGGAAATGTGTGGAGAAAACTTCATTTTCAATGGATAAATCATGGTTTCGTGCTCATTTTTTCCTCAATGACTCAATGACCAAAGTGCTGGAAGAATTTGGAACATGTTTTCCAAGATTTGGGGATGTCGTGGGATACGAATGGAGCGGTGTCTGCACTAGTGGCTGCAGTAAGATTTTCAGCCCACCCAAACACAATCCTCTTTGAACATACCAAAGGTTTATGAATCCAGAGCTGACATCATAGTAAGTCTGGATGCTTCACTCACAACCAATCCTCTCAAACATTTGAGGCCTTTGAACGCTGCCTCAAGTTAGATCATTTAGGGATTTTTCATGATTTTTCTGGATACATTGCACGAATTCTCCACCCTGAACAGTTTGGCCATTTTGGCGATAGTTGCCTCAATCATAACCATCATTTGCGGTGACGTCGCAGTGAGGTCGTTGACAGTTTGCCCACATTTACGTCGTCAAAGCATATTGGTCGTTTATGACCCGAAAAACTCCCCGCATAAATTCGCGCTTTAATTACACAATAAGTTCAATGTGTGGTAATCCAACACGGTTTGCTGGAAAGAAAAAAATGTATTTCGATGATTTTCCAGTTGCAATAAATACCTAGCCAGCCATGTTTGATTGCCATAAGCTGGTGTCCTCCAGCTGTGTTTGTGGGTTTAAAAGCCTCCTTAGCTATGCTTATTCATCACCCAACCCATCTAAACCCTAGTTAACACAGTTATCAGCCAACTTAGCTATGCAGCCTATGCATGGGGTCACCCGAAGCTATGCACTTTGGTCGTGGTTTCGGTCACCAGGTTCGCCAAAAGCGGATCAGATCTGCGGCCCAGTGACTCGGCCACACCTTCGCTGCACTCCAAGGCTTGCTGCAAGACCCAGCAGCCACGCTTGTCCCTGGTCAGTTTCAACAAGGAACCTGGCAGCCGGTGACTTCATCCCATACCGAACCTGGTAATGACTAACTGTTTCCGAACTGGAAGCCACGGCCTATTTAGTTCGGTGCGTTCTTTGTTGAAAACAACTAGTACCCAAATAATCATAGTGGTTTCTTTACCATGAGAAATTGGGATTGTACTTGCAACAAAATGAAATTTAACTCGTCGAAATTAGGGACAAAATCAATCGATATGGGTGTGTTTCCCATTTCACCAACACAAATATGGAGATAATCGAATCCTATCGCACTATGGGACCCCGAGGCCCTACCCTTATATCCATCACAATCATTTATCAATAATGTCTCCACACCTATATATGGGGATGGGTCAAAACCCTGTACCCCTGGTGAACCTCAAAATAGCTGGTAAATGGATGTTCATCCCACTAAAAATGGTATTAATAGGTTTTGACCCATCCCCATATGATACTTAAAGACTTAAAACCTCATATCAAACCCCTATAGACCTGCATCAAACCCCATAAAACCCCTATAGTGGACGATGAAAATTGTTAAAATGAGGGTTTCCCTAAAATAGAGGTGCTCTCCAAATCCTGAATTCGACCATTTTACTATTGAAACCCATGGTGACTTGGGGCTACCCCCATTTTAGGAAACCTCCAAAAATCATCTCCACCAAGATTATGAGATTTTTGTGAAGCCACTGTGAAAACCCACAAAAAATTACCCAAAAAAAATATGAAATTTTGAACTACCCCAGTCTGAGGCTGCAAAAATCTCCATCCACCAGCGGTTGAACCCGCCTTTCAGCCCCATCACCACCCGCCGCCGCAGCTTCGGCGACAGCTGCGGCAGCTGCAGCAGCTGACACAGCACCGGCCCCGCAAAGGCGTCGCAGGACAGGCGGCAGAGGTCCGAGAGAAAATTGGAGACCAACTCGAAACAAAAGGCCTTGGTGTTTGGTTTTGGAATTCCTCAAGGTATCTATCTACAGTAAGTAATGAATGAAAATGATGGAAAGGGCCTTGTTTTTTTTCCCCTAGGTTTGAGGTTTGAACGGTTTGAAATTCCCAAAAGGTATCTGGAAAATGTTGATGGAGAAATGATGGAGAATGTTGATGAAAAATAGGATGGAAATGACAAAAAAAACCTTCACTGGTGGATGAGGTGGGAAAGAACAAAAGGCCTTGACTTGGATGAGAAATTTGGAAAAAGAAAGATTTTGACTGGTGGATATGATCTGGATATGGTCTGGAATGATAGAAATGATGGAGCGAAAGGAAGTGACTGGATGCGCATCCCACTTACTACTGTAAGTGGTTTTTAATGAGATAATGGAAAAAATTACCCAACGCCTTGGTTCTGCAAAAAAAAATAATATAAAAAACATGAAGGAGAACAAACGGAAATGATGGAAGGAGCAAATGGCCTTGGATTTTGGAAACCCCTGATTCAAGTTCCCCAAACGTATCTGGGGTGCTAGGAGCAATTATGAATTGGAAATGATGAAAAGAATGGATATGACGGACATCGTGGATATGATGAATAGGATAGATATTATGATATGGACATTATCAAAACATATCACAGTTTTGGTTCACCTTGCCTAGATAGACGCCATGGCAGGAGCCAGCCTGCTTTGTCCCCAGCCTGTCTCCCACCTTGCATTTTGGACTCCTCACTGTTGGGTTGCAAAGCTGTGTTAATTTCTGATCAAGAAAATACTCCCCTTGAGATATCCCACCAATTCCTCAATTCCTAGATGGTAACCCCCCACAGTTTGATTGGTCATTGGTTATAGCAACCCCAAACAAAAAGATCGAACATGTTAAATTTTTCACTATAACTCAATAAGATTTTCAGTTTTACTTATATCATTCCATCTTTTTGCGGGTTGTTCCAAGGCAAAACAACTCCCATGTTCATCCAACCATAGAATATACCTCATATAAACAATATAACTTGAGAGGGGGAACACGAAAGGTAGGTGATCAAGAAGGGGAAGCAAAGCCTCTCCGTGTAAAAGTTGGCTGTGTGTAAGAGCGTGCTGTGTGCAGAAGTTTCTGTGTAAATGTTTTTCTGTGTAAAGGCATCTGTGGGTAAAAGGGTCTGAGTAAAAACTGTTGTGCATAAAGACTTCTGTGCTTTAAAGGCTTCTGTGCGGAAAAGTTTCTGTATGTAAAAGCTGCTCTGGGTAAAGTTTCTGCGTGTAAAAGTTTCGGTGTGTAAAAACTTCTTTGCGCAGTCTGTGTGGGCAATTTTTTTCTGTGTCAAAATTTTCCTGTGTAAAAGTTTGTGTAAAAACTGTTCTGTGCAAAGGTTTCTGTGTGCAAAAGGTTCTGTGTGTAAAAGCGCCTGTGTGCCTTTATTTATGCGCGTAAATGCATCTTTGTGCAAAGCATCCGTGTATAAAAACTTTGGTGTGTAAAACTTCTTTGCATAAAAACCTCTGTGTGTAAAGGCGTCTGCGTGTAAAAGTTTATCTGTGCACAAACCTCTCTGTGTAAGAGTATCTGCGCATAAAGGATGCTCTGTGTAAAGGTTTCTGTGCGTAACGTCGTCTGTTTGTAGAAGCGTATCGGTGCAAAATGCGTCACCACAGCAAAATCACCAAAAACAACGAAACAAAAGACTCCAAACTCAAATGTTTGCTGTCGTTACGTTGTTGGTGATGTCGGTGATGCGCGCAAGGCCCCACAAGGGGTCAAGTTGGCTGCGTTAAACCAATATTTAAAACTCTTCGGGACAAAAAAACGCCGCAAATTTCCGTGTTTTTTGGGGCCTCACAGGCCAAAAAACGCGGTACTGTTACTGTTACTGTTACTGTTACTGCTACTGTTACTGTTACTGTTACTGTTACTGTTGTTGGTGGTGTTGTTATTGTTGTTGTTGTTGTTGTGGTGGTTGCTGTGGCTGTCGCTGTCGCTGTCGCTGTCGCTGTGGCTGTGGCTGTGGCTGTGGCTGTGGCTGTGGTTGTGGTTGTTGTTGTTGTTGTTGCTGTTGCTGTTGCTGTTGCTGTTGCTGTTGCTGTTGCTGTTGCTGTTGCTGTTGCTGTTGCTGTTGCTGTTGCTGTTGCTGTTGCTGTTGTTGTTGTTGTTGTTGTTGTTGGTTGTGGTTGTTGGTTGTGGTTGTTGTTGTTGGTTGTTGGTTGTTGGTTGTTGGTTGTGTTGTTGGTTGTGTTGTTGGTTGTGTTGTTGGTTGTGTTGTTGGTTGTGTTGTTGGTTGTGTTGTTGGTTGTGTTGTTGGTTGTGTTGTTGGTTGTGTTGTTGGTTGTGTTGTTGGTTGTGTTGGTGGTGTTGTTGTTGTTGTTGTTGCTGTTGCTGTTGTTGTTGCTGTTGTTGTTGTTACCCGTGCAACTTTTTCTCAGTCTCGTAGACCTTTCGCGTTCGTGACATGCCATAACCTCAGAATTTTAGATACTTATTGCTGCAACCTTCATAGTTGTCCCAGCTGCATCTAAGTGCAGACCGCTGAGGCAAGACAGCTGCCCGGCGATCAGCTCAGCACCCTCCTTGCTGCGCAGCGCGCTGGTCATCTTATCCCTTGGTCGTCGCGAGGGTGGGAAATCCGGGAAGATCCGGGTGGGGTCCCTAGCTTTCTGCTGTTAACTGTTAACTTCACTGGGATTTATAGCAAATAGATCGAACTAGTTATATAACTGAACTGACTTTATAAACCAACTAGTAAACTGGGGTGCACTACCCCGAACGAATACATCCAGCTTGAGGGCCGACTCCTGAGTCAATATGTGTTTGTTTTGCCGCATGTGCCCGTGCAAGCTTCTCTTGAGCGATGTGTAACGCGGTTTGTGTTGTCCCATTGTGCGAATAGTTGTACATGACTATATGATATAGATATTGCTTGATATTTGCCTGTGTGCAGATGAGTCCAGACCTCCAGGTCATGATTAAACAAGATTGTTCCTTCCGCCAGTGCATGCACATGCATATAGATCAAACATGCATGCACGTGCACGTCATCTTGCCATGCGCGTTCCTTCATGCATCTTGCTTGGTTCCTTCATCTTGCTTGATGCATCTGGAAGCTCCCACGTGCTCATTTAAGCCACATCCATGTTCAACCCCCCAAAAAAGGGTTCAAAACGCAAAGAACCATCAGAAGCATCAGAAACTGAGGGAAACCACTCTGCTCCAAGTCTCGCAGGCATTTCAGCCGTTTCTGGGCTGGACTCCACCCCCATGTCGACCTCCGGCATCGGCGGCAGCAGCGGTGTTAGGGGACCCAGGGCAGCGGCCGGCAGCGCCAGTGGCGCGGGCAGACCTGGCGGCGCGGCCGGCAGCGCAAGACCTGGAGGGACGCTCTGCGGAGTCAAGCAGCGCTGCAGACATTCCGACAGCTGGGCGGAGGCAAAACCTAGGGGCATGGGGCGGCATGGGCCAGGAAAATATATGAAGCAAGTGGGAATGTTAATTGGTGGGGGTGCAAAAATGATTGGTGACAAAAGAATACAAAAGATCTGAACAACCACGGCTTTGAGAGGAGGCTCTGGATAGATGGGAAAGTCTTCGAACAGAAAGTCATACACAAACATAAGTAGGACAACGCGAAAGGCTGGGGATGCAATGCGAAACGCATCATTGCCCTGCTCCATCCAAAATTCGATTCGATTTAATTACTGGTGCTTTTTGGGCTAGTGGCAGAGCCCTGTCCCCGAAAGTCAAGAAGCAAAGCCTTTGAAGGGCTTCTGAACCTCTCAACGGCTTACTCTTCAGCAATCCTAGCAATTCCCCCATCTTCCCGATTGGTATAGCATCGACTTCATATGGAATTTCTCTAGCCATGTTCGTTCATGTCAAACCCATTTTGTTCGGAAGTCACATTTGATGTGGGGAAGTATGCCAGAAACACCAACGCCACCCCCCAAGCTCCGACGCGACGAGTAACTCAAACTTGAATCTGCCGCATAGGATGGCTTGCAATGTGGGTCCAAGACCTGCCAGCGGTCCCAGATATGCTGGGAAAAGCCCATTCTCCAGGAGGATTTAACATCATTTAAATCAGAAATTCTGAAGATTGTGAAGTTTCTACAGGTTTGTTGACCAAAGGCCGCATCATACGCAATCAACGCAACACATCAGATATGTCACAGAAAATGCAACAAAAACTCAAAGCTCAGATGCAGCAAAGTCCTTCTCAGGTGAAGATTTTCCAGTGCCGAACCCCGCCTTCATCGGTGAACTTGGTGACAAGTCAAACTGACCGGCATGGTACCCCGCTTTCATGGTGGCTAGGAATGGGCTAGGAACGAATTGCTCGGGAGTCGCGGTTCGACCTCCCTGACCTCTGATTTAGGTCTGTTTTGATCGCCCCAAAGGCGAACTCTGCGGAGTCGAAAGCGAGTCACAAAGTCTAAATCGCCCTCCACCATGCGGGCACGGATCCAACGACAGTTCCCAACAATTGAATGTTTGATACTGAACATGTTCAAAAAGTTCATGAAATACCCTTCGCCCGTTTCAATGAAACCTTTGGGTGTCTTAATTGGAAAGTATCGTGTTCAGTGTTCAGTGTTAATGGTCAATTATTTTTTGAAATGACCTTGCAATTAATCAACAATGTTTTTGCACTCTGCGCTTTGCATTACGCATGTCAAAACATCTCAACGACCAACAATGCTCCTGCACTAGGCTCTCGCCATCAGGCCGTTTTAGAGGATCACTGCCCTCCTGCAAGAAATTGCAGAAGAACTGAAAGATGTTTGACAAGGCATATGCCGATTTCAACCAGGGGTGAAATCACCCTCTTTGTTGGCTAATAGAATCCCGCAAAAACTGGCATGCCCTGTTCCGGGTCACCATGTATCACCACTTTTTTCAAACATCTATATGAACAGTTGGCATAAGACATCTAGGACTCCAATAGTTTGGAAGCAAAAACCACGATCCAATCTGAAATTGCAAAAAAAAACATTCCAATCATTTGGACTACCAAAAAAAAAGGGCCAACCCACACCCTGCACCACAAAAAAGAAGCCTTGAATATCATTAAATCACTAGCTGGTTAGGAGGAACAAACATGAACAAACCCCATCCCTGCTGCCGAGATCCTCCACGTTGGGCTGCTGCATCTCCGGCACAGCTTGCCCGGTCTCCCCGTGGCCCTCAGTCTCTGGTCGGTCGCCATCACCTTCGGCGTCTGACCTGATGGTGCCCAGTGACGTTTGTTGGTTTATAAACCCCATGAATACTATAGCTATATCTACTATAAACCGTAAAAGTTAAGCCACTTGTATCTCAACTGAACGCTATCTTTGGGGCCCCATACTGTAGTAATGATTTTGATGTTAACCATATAATTTGTGGTGATCATGGGATATCTTGGGGATATAAACCATAAAAATTATCGTTTATATTGAAGGGATCGGATTCAAAATCGGGATGATGAATTAATCATATCTTTTGGGTGATATATGGTACAGGCCTGCAACCCTACCCCCCCGTCATGGTCATGGTTCCCCGCCCCCCCTGTGGGAATGGGGGGGTCTCTCCCCTTCCCCGAATGAGGGGGGTCTCTTGTATGTATGTATGTATGTATGTATGTATGTATGCATGCATGCATGTATGTATGTATGTATTTATGTATGTATGTATGTATGTATGTGTGTGCATGTATGTATGCATGTATGTATGTATGTATGCATGGATGTATGTAAGTACGCAAGTAAGTAAGTAAGTAAGTAAGTAAGTAAGTAAGCAAGGAAGTAAGTAAGTACGTACGTAAGTAAGTAAGTACGTAAGTAGGTGAGTAAGTATGTGTGTGTGTATGTATGTATGTAAGTAAGTAAGTAAGTAAGTAAGTAAGATAGTAAGTATGTATGTATGTATGCATGTAAGTAAGTAAGTAGGTAAGTAAGTAAGTAAGTAAGTAAGCATGTATGTATGTATGAATGCATGTGTGTATGTAAGTATGTATGTATGTATGTATGGTATGTATGTATGTATGTATGTATGTAGGTAGGTAGGTAGGTAGGTATGTAGGTATGTAAGTCTGTAGGCCTGTTGGTCTATAGGTCTGTAGGTGTGTAGGTCTGTAGGCCTGTAGGCCTGTAGGTCTCTAGGCCTGTAGGCCTGTAGGTCTGTAGGTCTGTAGGTATGTAGGTATGTATGTGTGTATGTGTCCCGTGGGATTGGGGTAGTCTCTCCCCTCCACCCTGTGGGAAAGGTACACATGTCAGTGTGAACACATCTTCTCCCGCCGCCTCCAATGGCGCCGCCTCTAATGGCGCCGACAAGGTTGCAAGGTGGTATCCCATTTCGGTAATATGCGCAAGCAACAGCTCGCATGGAACTTTCGATCTTCTCCTTGGTGTAAGTGCACTTGGCCTGATGCAACTCTCTGCCAAGTTGACAGACTTCTCTGCCACACGCATCCCGAATCGACATTCTGATAACCCCATGCTCAATACGGGCCCATTGCCAGTGACACGACAACTGCTTCCTGTTCAAATCCAACGCGAGCCGCTCTAAGGCGCCGCTCCACCAGGCCAAAAAACATTTCGCCATCCAATGTTTCACGTCTCTTATAGCTCTTATCCCTAGGCATGGGCAGGAAACCTGATAAAAGATTTCCCGTTGTTGGAATCCAATTTCCAATGTCAGCCAAATACAATTTGGCGCCTGCTCACAAACTTTCCAACATTTACAATATTTGTTTTGTTGCACAAGCGCTTCCAGTCTTTCCAAATCGTTCTGTTGCGCATTCGGCATGGCGCTATTCAATCGCAGTAATTGTGCCTGTGACCCTGCATGGCTTGTGACTGTGCTTGTGACTCTGCAAATTGCGCCATTGCAATTCTATAGATTCAAATAAAATATAAATCTCGTGGAAGGAAAAAAGAAATGATGGCCTTTCACATGTGTGTGGTCTATGTATATCTATGTCATTCTATGTCTATGTTTTTCACATAATTCCATTGGTTGTTAACACGTGTAAGACAAGTTGACGTGAGTTTACATAGGTTGAGATTGCGGCCATAGCCGCCCAAGGCGGCCATAGCCGCCAAGGCAACATGCCCCAACACTGGAAGGCTATATAGAAGCGGCAGATGAAAACATGTTTTGTTCGACTCTTTCAGGCAACGACATGTCTTAATCTAAAAACCACAGAAACGTATTATAAAATCAACAACAAAAGGATCCAACCATCCACGATGATAAATCGATTGAAAATCATGATCCATCACGCCAATCGATAATCATCCCGAACGCTGACACCAGCCCCTGGTGGCGTCAAGAATGGAAGCCTTGACGCCGATTTTGGAACCCATAGTGGAAACTGAATGAAACTGAATGATTTGATGTGGATGAAACAGATTGAGATTGAGATTGAGCGTCAGTCAGATTCACTTGGGTTCTAATCGTTCTCTCAGCTTCTCTGATATATTCTATCTGACAATGCAATCAAATGATTCTATCAAATGGTTCTATCAGCTTCTGTGCGATTCCCCATAATATACAAGAAACCATTTGGACGGGCTGAACCACAACGATGGAGCAGTGAAGAATCGTTCGTCGATGATGAAAGAGATTGTCAATAATCAGTATAATATAATCATGGGGTCCGTGTGTCAGTCTTCGGGACTGCGGACCACCCTGAGCGCAATCTGAAAAATTGAGCGGCTATGCTTGTTTGGATTCGTGGGCATTCTTAATCCCAACAAATCAACATCCGAGATGGCTCTGATTCAGAACCCTGCGCACCATCCAAAATAGATCATACTTAGATGAACCCTGTGCCTGCTAGGTACTTGACAAGGTTATCAAGGTTAGTAAGTTACTAATAGATATATGCTAAAGCTATGTTAGAAATATGTTAAATATGTGCTAAAGGCCTGAGGCATTTAGCAAGGTTAGGTAGAGGAGCAAAAAAGTTAGCTAACTATGTTAAATTCCATCAGCCAAAGCTAAGTAGTTAGCTAAGAAAGCACAGGCACTTAGCTTTCCAAGGCTAAGGGGTTAACTTTGTTTTTTGAAGGGCTATAGGTTTTTCGTTTAATTGCCAAAGCTTTTTTTTTGTGCCTGTGCTGGGAAAAAATGATGCAAGCCAGTGATTCACATGCTTCTTGGTAGCAAATTCAAAACACAAAAACAAATTTTGGCTGTTTGGCATACCTACTTTGTTTAAAACAAAGAGAAAAGCTTGATGATTTTTCCTTGCTTGGGGATCTAAATATTTGCTGAGCTGCTGAAGATAAAAACATGCCTGGGCTTGGTCCTTTTTTTGAATTTATTGATGGCAAATCAAAGCCAAGCCCATTGCTAAACATGCATGGTTGCACATGGCTTGCCAAAAAAACAGGAAGTAATGATGTATACATCATGGCAGCATACCTTGCGTGCAAGCCTTTCTTGACTTTTCTTAATACTAGCCTTTGGCTTTTTTTGATGCAAGCCTTGGCAGGCTTTGTGATGCAAGCCCTGGCTGGCTTTTTTGTGCAAGCCTATAGTTGGCTTTTAGATGTTGCAAGCCTTTTGTGTTTTTATTTGAACCAACCTTCAAAACAATGTCATTTGAATATGTGGGGTGAATTCATCATCCTTTACATCTAGAATGTTATGGCTCGCTGTTGGCATAATGGTTTGATAAAGCAATCTTTGACAGCCCAAACAAACTATAGCATTTTGCTAAAGCCAAGCAAAACATACAAGCATTGCTGCATTGGCCTACAAAGTGTTCACATTGTGAGCTTTGCAGCTATGAGCTCTATGCCCGAAGACTTGGTGGACAAGCTGAACAAATTGGTAAGCAATGAGGATGTGCCAGTTTTGAAAAGGGTGCAGCAAGTTTTTGAATGCCTTCAAAAGAATGGGTTTGGGCACAAAGCTATGTTGAAGCCCAGAGAAACACTGACCCATCCCAGCAACAGAGGTGGCAGCCTTCTGAATGCAACTGATGTCTGGGACAAGGGAATGAGAATGGTTGGAATTGGAATCCAACCTTCCATGCTGCAAGAAGGAGGAGTGGCTTTTGAAATCAGCACTGACCAGACTACCAAGCAGAGTAAGCTGAAAGCCAATGAGGAAGTGGTAGCTGGCTCCAATGGTGCCCTTGCAAAAGTGTCAATGGAGGAGCGGTACCTCACTGTGGCCACTTCCCACACTGCTGCTTTCTGCAAAGCAGTGGAGCAAGGTTGCAAGAGTGCTGATGGAATGTCAGTGGAGATGAAATCAGATGATGGTTTGCACAAGATAGTCACTGAAGGTTGGCCTATGCTTGTGATCAATGAAATGGTGGAAAGGAGCATTCCTTCTTTGCCTGCTTGGTTGCAAATGGCCATGAATTCAGTGAACATGGGCTTCAAGCAGGTCAATGAAATTGAGGCTGCTGCTTTGATGGCTGAATTCATCAAACATGGCAAGACCTTGAATGAAGCTCTGGCCCAAGTGGAGAAGACTGATCCTCTGTGCAAGCCTCAATTGCATGCCATTGCCTACTATGTCAGCAGGTATGGTGGAGGTGACCAACAAAGTCTACTGAAATTTCTGAGCCAGTTCAGTACCTTGGCCAAAATATAGTTTTGCAAGCCCAAGTGGCTGCTTTTGCAAGCTTCAACAGCTGTTTCTTGCAAGCATTTTTGCTTTGTTGTGCATGTGCAAGCCTGTTGGGCCTTTTTTCTTGCAAGCCTGTTCATGGGCTATGGAAAAGCTTTTCATCATGGGGCCATGCACATTGAGGTAAGACATATGGCAGCTTGCAACTGGGTCTTGAAATGATGACCACCATTGCCTACATGGACATGAAGGATTCCATCTGCATGTACCCTTTTCTGAGGACTGCAATGTTCCTTGCCTTAAACGGCTTATAGCTAATTTGATTTGATTTGGTTTGGTTTGATTCAATCAAGACTGGTACAAGGCATTGATATTTTTGAAAATGCCTTTATCACAGGTGGGCTACAATGATGAGTTCTTCAAAGAGCCAGGATGGGTACTCCAAGATATTGAACAAAGCTGATTGCGACGAGCTCAAAAATTTGCAGAAGAGAAAGAATGTGGACCACTGTGAGCACTTTGGTTTTTATTGAGCATTTTCTTGTTTTGTTTAGTGCTGCAAATAGGGCCATGCATTTCTTTGTGTCTTTGACATGTGTCAGGCAACTTTTGCAAGACAGCTGGAGCTTGGAAACAAAATCTGCAGCCACTGAACATGTCAAAGTTGCCAGTTTTGGCAAGCTTTGTGTGAGATGCATTTTGCATCTCTTGGGGAAAGAAAAATATGGTAGGGAAGCTGCTTTCAAGGGTGGCTTCAATGACATAGCTGATGCTTTTGCAGATGATTTGCAAAAGAAGACTGCATCCGCTGAAAGTGGTCAAGGCAAGAAGGAAGAGATCTTGAAATTAGAGAATTTGGTGGGTGCTAAGCCTTTTGAAGTGGCTTTGCTGCAGCATGACCACCTGCAAATTGGCAAGCTGCATCTTGGTCTTGTCTTGAAGCTGAAGCAACTTTTGTTCCACTTGGTCAAAAATGGTTCACCAACATTTCCAAATGTTTGCGCAAGGTTTTGGATGTTGCTTGGCTTTCACATTTGCCTGCTGAGGTACTCCAACATGAAGGTGGGATCCTCCAAAGTGTTTGAGCTGGTGAAATGTGAAGATGATGGCTTCACCTTTGTGCATTCTCCTTTTTTTGGCCCCAAGGAGGAGATGAAAGTTGCTTTCGGAGAGTTGAGCAAATGGAAGAAACACAAAGGTGGAGCCCCAACTGCTTGCTCCAAAGACATGCTGCAGAAGTTGCTTGTGCATAACAGTGTGGCCTTGCAAGATGAAATGGCCAAGTGCACAGTGCAGAAAGTGCTGCTGGAAACATGCCAACAACATACAATGGACAATCAGACTTTGCTGTTCACCCAAAATCCAACTGGTGCTTGGGCTGCAAAGAATTTGAAGAAGGGAGAATTGAAGTTGTATCCAGCAGGCACTGTCAGCAAATTGAAGCAAAGTCCTAAAGGAAAGCTGACTGCCTTGTACAATGGTCAGCACTTTGCCATTGCCTCCTTTGCCAGGGCCAATGATTTTGATGAGGAGAAAGGAGTGATGGATCCTTTTTTCTGGGTGAAGAGCAGCAGTGATCCTGATGAAGTCACTATGGTTGCAAGCACCCAGGTCATTGACAAGGTTCAATTGCCTCTCTTGACCAATGCCAAAGCATTGAAGGCTGGTGAGCAATTGGTGGTTCTGAAGCCATCTGAAGAAAATCAGGAAGCTGCTGCCTCTGGCTCTGCACCCCAAGCCAAGAAGAGGAAGACCACCAAGTGCATGAATTGGGTTTCTGTGTTGAAGCCACCTACTTTTGCCTTGCTGGAATGGAAAACGAATTGCATGCTTTGCTTTCCAAGCACTGTTCTTGATGCTTAGTACTATCTACATGGCAAGCATTGAATGCTATTTGCTTCTCTTCTCCAGCTGCATGGTACCAAGCTCTTTGGCTTTCAAGTCTTCCAGGCTTTCAAGCTCTATTGGCTTTCAAGTCTCACTGGCTTTCAAGCTCTATTGGCTTTCAAGCCTTTCTGGCTTTCAAGCTGTATTGGCTTTCAAATTTCACTGGCTTTCAAGCTGTAATGGCTTTCATGGCTTTTGTTGCAAAGTTGTGACTGAATTTGGCTTGTGTGCTTGCAATGTGGAACACAAAAGTTTTTGCCTGCAGTTTTGCTATAAAGGTACAGAGTGTAGGTCTGTGGCACCAATGGCAGAGCTGAGGCAAACTTGGGATGTGAAATGGAAAGATGACAAGTGGGTCTCCTTTCCTGCTTCTATGATTGAAGCCTTTGAAGGCAAATCCTATTTGAGACTGAGGCCAACATGTTACAGTTTGGTGTCATTGCTGAGCAAAGGTACTGCCAGCAAGAATGCTAGCTTTGCAACTAGCCCTGAACTGGCCAAGCTGGTGGCCATGAGGAATGAAGCTGCTGTGAAAAAGGCATATGGCCAAGCTGATGCAGAGCAGGAACATGATGCTGCTGCTGAGAGTGGAGCTGGATCTGATGAGGGCAATGCACAGCCAGCTTCTAAAAAAAGAAAGGTTCCACCTGGAGACTACACAGTGGAAATCAATGTAGATGATACATTGATAGAAGTGCTTCTGCAAGGGAAACGACCTGCAAGATCAGACCTTTTGGTCTGCATGGAGCCTGACCAATTGGACTGTGTTTTTGGCAAGCTTGCACTGGATGTGGAAAAGTGCCTCAATGCAGAGAAAAGGCTGTATAAGGCCAGGAAGAAACAGCAATGACATACCAATGGCATGCTGTGAGCACCTGAAAAAAGATGCATGCTGCTGTTGAATCCCAAAATGGTTTTGTTGTGGTCACGTATTGGTTGCTGAATTATTTCACTTTCTGGTCATATCTTTGGCTTGTACCTCAGCCATGTCAAATTTACCCATGTCTTTGCCTTCCAAGCCTCAAAGGGCTTCAAAGCCTTTGTGGCTTGCAAATTCAAAGCCTTTGAGGCTTGCAAGCTCATTGGGCTTCCCATCACATTGTCTTTTTATGGTTCTACAGCCTCAATGGCTTTCAAGCCTTTCATTGTCTTTTCTGAAAGCTGAATATCCTGCAAGCCAAATGGCTTTGGTGAAAATCCAAATGACTTTGAAACCCACAGTGTTTTCAAGCCCCAGTGGCTTTTAAGCCCTAGTGGCCTTCAAGCCCCAGTGGCTTTCAAGCCCCAGCGGCTTTCTTCTTCCAAGCTTAGGTTTGTTTATTAAATTTAGTGCATACTTCTTTTTGTTCAAAAGCCAGAAGTTCTTTTGAGTCAATGTGTGGAAATATGTTTCCCAAGGAGTTCACCATAGACATCCAATGGTCCAGTGTGAAATGTTTTTTCAAACTGGGTTTGGAAAGAAAGAACCATTGCGTTTTTTTGCTCAAGGAAATGGCTGACTGAACACCAAGTGTATTGACTGAAGTGTATTGAAAAGGCAATGGCAAGACCACTGAGCATCAGTGATGTGCACCATCTTCGAGATCGCACTGTGTTGCTCTTCAATGATGGTACTGAAAAAGTGAAACTTGTATATTGGTTCAGTTTTTTTCCCATAGCATGGCTTCTGGTTATCCAAATGAAACAAAATATCAGAACATGTGGATTGAATGTTTGTGTCAGCAATGCATCTCAGGATCATGACTGGCCAGTACTACACCAATGTGCTGTTCAGTGGCTGGATGTGGAGAAATGGGAAGAGGTGGAGAGTGTGCCAATTTGACTGTGGCTGGCAGTCCTGGTGTCTGGGCTGCATGCTGGATATCATTGTCCATGCTTGCATGCTTGAATGTGGAACAAATGTTTTTGCTGTTTGCTTGTGGGATCATCACGTTTTTATGTAAGCTAGCTGCATCTAAGGAGAGAAGACACTGAAGTGGCTCTGCTGGCCAAGGACTGGGTAGGTCCCATAGTGACAACGCATTTTTCACCAAACAGATTCCAACAACGACCTTATTTTGAATGAGGTGTGAAAAAGCAGCAGCTGATTGGCACTCAGTGTTTCTGCAGGCCCCAGTGGCTACTTCAAAGTGTTCAAGCCTACATGGCTGTTGATTGCTGTTTTGATTCAATCCCTTGTGGCTTTCAGGCCCCAGTGGCTCTTGTGGCTTTCCAGCCTCATTGTCTTTTTTTTGTTCAAGTCATTCTTGCTTTCAAGCACCAGTGGCTTTCAAATTTATGTTTCTCAAGCATGAATTGCTGTCCTATTTTTTTTCCAGGCTCCATTGCCTATTTATCAGGGTCAGACCTGTAGTGCTCACAGCTTTTAAAAGTTTGCTTGGCAATGAACTATACTCTTCTATCCAGTGCTAAAAAAATCAAAAAGTTACAAGTTGTAGGTGGACAAAAAGTGCAACAGAAGGAAATGCAATGAAGTTGGACTAGACAAAAACATCAAAGACAAGGAATGAAGTCTATATGATCATTAGGAAATAACATATGATCCATTAATTACTGTGCCACCCTAGACTAGTAATGCTCAGGATGATCTTCAATGTAGCTGTGAAGAATGTGTGGAATGATTTAAAAAAATGATTTGGCCAAGTGAAACAATTCATAAAATAGTAGTTGCAGTACTGTTTGAATTCCAACCACTATGCAAAAACAAATGCTTGAAGTACCAAATGCATCCAAAAAACTTAAAAATATGAATGCTGTGCAAGGTTCTTGGTTGCTGCCAGTTGCATGAGGAACCCTAGTGGCTATGTATGTGTGAGTTTATGTAGTTTGTTGTATTAATTTGCAAGCTCTTTTTGACCTGTGTATTTGAGGCAAGCTTTGTGCAGCTCTTTGAAACCAGGGTCAATGTTTGTTTATGTGTGAAAAGTGGTTTCAAACATTATTTTTTATATTGCAAAGTAGCATGGTGTGCTGATATTGGCTGATCAAGCAATTAGCATAGGAAATGTTTCATATCTATATTGATCCAAATTTCAAAGATAAAACAAAACAATATATGAACAAATTATATATGTATAGCAAAAATATATGTAAACTTATGGTTTGGTACTCACACTTGCTAGCCTATATTGATTTAACAAAAACATTGTTCAAAATATATTTACCCACAATCAAATTACAAAATAACTATATAGTTCATAAACTTTAGTTTTCTGAATTTTGTTATTGTTTATATGTAAAAAAATAAATAAAACTAATGTTTTTCTTAAAACAAACATTCAGAATCTGAATATAAAATATTTCCAAGAACATGTAGATTCAGATTCTGAATTTAATTTTTTTGGAAACATTTTAGATTCAGATTCTGAATCTAAAATCTTTCCAAAGGATTTTAGATTCAGATTCTGAATCTACAATCTTTCAAAAAAAATCTGATTCTGAATCTATTTTTTTCAAAAAAAAAACATTTAGATTCTGAATCTAAAGTTTGCATCTCAAAAACTGTTCAAATTTGATTTTTCTCAAAATTTATATGCTTTTTTTCAAATGTATTTATTTTTCTTGTTTGTTTACTTAGTAGTTGGCTTTAATTTTCGTTTAAAAAAAAACATAATACAAAACAAATTTAAAAAACACATATAGCTCAGTATGGCTTTCAAGCCTTAATGGCTATTTGAATCCAAGCTCAATAGAGCTTTCAAGCCTCAATGGCTATGTGAGTTTAAGCCCAAAAGGGCTTGCAAGCCTTAATGGCAATATGATGTCAAGCCCAGTTGGGCTTTCAAGCCTTCATGGCTGTTTTACATTCCACTACCATCCTCTTACATACATCATACTACACAAATGCTTTAATATTTTCTTGTTGTCATATTTTGGTTCTCAAGAGAGGTAAGAGTAAATGCCTAATTGCTTGTACCACTCACTAAAATGTACCTACCACATACTGGTCATAATATAGAGATGCAAACCACCAAAAGGGAAAGCATGTTACTTTCAAGTGCCAAGCATATATACTTAAGTGTCATACTTTCACAACATTGATAATGCAAAATATATAAGTGTATATTTATACATGTACCAATAGTGACAAAGTCTACTCGTAGGTGCTGTCAGCATCGGAATGCTGACACCTTTCGCCGAAGCAATGGCTTCCCATGAAGAGGTGCAGACCAACCCTGCTCAGAGCCCAACTGAGGCTGAGGATCAAAATGTGAAGGAGACAGTGGTGGTGAACCCTGAGCTGGACCCAAGTGACTTGGAAAGGTCACCTTGGCCACTGCTGGGGCTGCCAGCCAGGCCCATTGAGCAACTTGGATATTGCATCAAGTTGTTTTCTTTAAATTCTTTTGTTTCCATATGTTTGCACCATCTCATATCACTTGATTGCATTTGTTGTTTGTTCATCCTCCAATGCTATGTGGCCCACAGGGTTACTGCAATGAAATTATTTTTTAAAACTATGATTCCTTGCCAACTCAGGCCCACTTCTCCAACTGAATGTGGTGAGAATGAAGAGGGTGATGATGCAGCCACTGAAGCTCCAACAATGATGGAAAATGAGACTGTGGTGGACCCAAATGAGATGGAGAAGAACTGGTACGCCTCAAGGATGCAGGAGGTGGAGGAAGAGTGGGAGGAGGTGAAGGAGGAGATGGAAGAAGTGAAGGTGGAGAAAAAG